>JAJONR010002501.1:0-97615 GCA_029582245.1 Solanum etuberosum | reverse complement strand
CACACACACACACACACACACACACACACACACACACACACACACACACACACACACACACACATATATATATATTATATTGAATCGGACACCATGTCGATACATATATCTATTGTATTGGGTATGACGTCGGTACACTAACAATTGTGTATGGGTTTCATGAGAGAATCAAGTTTGTTTATTTGGTTATAATTATCACATATTGGCTCTTAAGTGACCGAATTTATGTGTTTAAATGTTAGGGTTGTTCTTGTGTGGATTGAAATGACATGTTAAACGTTGTATGTGATGATTGAGAATTTCTGAAAGTCCGGACTATTTTATAACAATGGTTAGAATTGTATATATTGATTGGCTAAATTGAGGCTACTTGTTATATGTCGTATAAATTGGAGTGTATAAGGTAGGGAGTGGCAATTTGCAGTCTAATGTTTGAGAAAAATATTATGTGATAGAAGGATTAGGTTATGATCTGATGTGAGGGGTAAATGACTTAGAGGTTAGAGTTGGCAGTGAAAGGAGATAAAGCGTATAAATTCCAAGGTAATGTTGCTTGTAATGAGAGTGGTGAATAGGTGGATTGGGGCCCTAATTTTATGTTCAAGATGCACGTTTCTTGGTTATTTTGCATGATGATTATGTGGTGGAATATGATCGATCGATGATGCCTACCAGTACATGTTGTTTGTATTGATACTACTCTTGCTATGCCACTTGATATAGTCTGATTACAAGATTCAATGATGTTTCATAGGCGAAGACGACAATGATCTCCGACAACTTTTACTCCTCTTTTCTTAGGGTGAGAGTTGTGTTGTATTTTCTTTTATGTCTTATATCTTCTTAGTAGCTCTTGTACATATCTAAACTAGTTCCTTGGGAGGGATTTTTGGTTAATTGTAAAATATGGTTCATTAATCTTGAGTTTTCATGACTATTTCAGTTATTAAAGAGCTTTCTTATGTTTTATTTACTTTAGTATTTTTCGTTTTTAAATTTGGATGGTAAGAGTTCTCCTATCTAGATGTTAGAGTAGGTAGGTGATCGCACAACCTGATGAGTTTGGATCGTGACAATATATATTCATTTAATAATATCAGAACTTTTGTGAAAATTCTTTATGCCCCGAGACACAAGTCGTACTTTATATCTCATGGTTATACTTTCTCAAATTGATTCATTTGTACCTCAATGACATTATACCTTGATCTATGGACAATAACTCCAAAATATCACTTTTTCTAAGTGAAACAAAATATACTTCAATTGTGCATTTTATTTGACCAATCATTTATCTATCCACACTATATGACATATTTGAATTCAAAATCGTTGTCACTATCTATAATATTGAGCGCTACTTAATACCAAAAATATTATCGACGGTAATTTAGCTCGATTTCACTATGACATCGCTTAAAGAGGTCTCTTCATTTTTCATCATTTTCAGGTATCTGAATCTTTGCCACGGTTTTATGAAGTGTTATGTCATAATGCTCATTTAAAGCACTTGTCATATTATTCTGACCATCTTGATCATTTGTTCATCTCTTTCTTTAAGAAGTTTTATCTTTGTAATCGCTTGATCTATCACACTACAAGTGTGCCATTGAATTTGTCCTTCAAAGACTTCTTGTTGAAGTATTTGCAGCTGAATTATAACATAGGATCAACAAATATATCTGACAATTGATTTGCAACATTTTGCAAATGAATTATCTCATGAACTTTAAGTTCACATTTTTTAACGAGGATCTAAATAATTTATCTCACACATAATTTTCAATTGTCAGTCATCTCTCTTCCTAATGTTAGAAAATTTAACATTCACCCCAACCTCATTTGGGGAATCATCTTTGTGCGTGATGAAACAATTAAATTAGCTGTCACACATTCAAACTTTAGATGAATATTATTTGATTCCTGACCCTGAACCCATTGTAATAGGAAAATCTTGTTGGCTAAACCAACCAATATTATCAACATAATTTCATTTTTGAAATCGTGCTCTTATTTTAACCATTCGAGCAAATAACCTTACGAAAATCAATTTGTAAGTTGACAGCAAAGCACATGTGCTCATCTCATAGATGCAACTATTAAAATCATATAGTTGCAAACGGTCCACATGACAGGTGAATGGGCCCATATTCACCTTTGTATATGTTTCAAAATTTAAGAGGATGCAATTTCAACCTTAGTTGGTACAATGATCATTTTATCACGAGATCAAGCAACATAAGAGAATTATTGAAGAATCTTTTATTTATTCAATATAAAGCCACGTGAATTCTCAATTTCTTTTGCATCACATTTGAATCAAAATGGCCAACTGATCATAATTCTAGTAAACTTTTAGTTTACTTTTCCATGTGATTTCATCATCTTGCTCGTGTTTGTATATAACAAACAAGATAAAAAAGGTGGATAATCTTTTACATAAATATTTATAACTCGCTTTGATTAGAGTAATCTAAAGATATTAAATCTTTCCATATTTTATAGTCTCAGTATTATAATTTTTTCTTTTCAATTCCTCCGAAACTTAAAAAGTTTCTTTTGAGACTTACTACAATCACAATATTATTCTTCATATAGTTACACAACATCTCTTTTGGAGCTCACAATTAATTTTGTGTACTATCACATGACACCGTTCGTTTGTGAAGATTTTATCTAAGGAGAAAATTATATTGTTATTGTCAGATCAAAATTATTACAAGCAAGACATGTTTTTTGTTTTACTTTTGTCGTATGATAAGTACAAAATCAATGACAAATTTGTGTTGCCACACAGTAATATTATTTTGGTCATGGTCACAGTATTTATAGGCAAACAATATTTCTTTATTGTAATTAGTGGTTTAAAAGGCGGGGGCGTGAGGCATGGCGTTTTACTTAGTATAGGGCGAGGTGTGACCCTCGAGACGCGGGGTGTAAGCCTTATATATATTTCAATTTTTAATTTACAATATAGTATTATAATACAATAAAACAAAATTATAAAAATAAATCAATAGTTTGAAATAATTACAAACATGATTAAGGAAACTCATAGAAAATAAAACTTCTATCATGATTATACCAAGTATAAATACTAATATCTTAACTTTCTAATAATAAAAGAATCATTATTTCTAAAGATATTTTTTTATCATACTATACAATTTACCCCCATAAAAGAAAATAATAAATAAAACTTACTAGTATTATACATCACTCCATCATGAATAAAAATAAAATTACTTTCAAATAACTAAATAAAATATGATAATTTTGAGACATATGACAAAACCATGAAGACCAACGATAAGTGAAGAAGTAAAATTTCGCTACGTATTTTTAAAAGAAAAGTTATTTAACATATAATCACCTTCACAATGTTACCAAATAGTAAAGATGCGATACTACAAATTGTTATTTGAGTTACCCTCAATCTTCTTATCTTTATAGATTAAAAAATTATTAAGTATCATTCATTTATTCAAGAATTATGAGGGTCAACAATTTTAACTAAAGATTTTAACACATAATTTGTGTAAGATCTGTTAGGCGAGCCCCGAGCGTTGGACGTGCTTAAGGCATACAGTCGAGCACTTAGGGAGTAAGTCTTACAGAACTAATCCCCACACTTGAGTCTTGAGGTGTTTTTCTAGAGCCCCGCCCCAGGGCGATCCCCGAGGTGAGTCCCAACAGAGTCTTTCAAAACATTGATTGTAATTATGTCGATTGTTATACAACGCAACAAACTTATCTGGTTGAAGGTGTCACGTCAGCACAAAAGATGCACAAAAATACAGAAAATGAGTTCGGAGGGAGGGAGGGAGGGGGGGGGTAATAGGACCATAATTGAATTAAGGTGTCTCGCTGAGATTTCAGTTATAGGTTAGGAGATACTAGGCCTTAACCAAATTAGCAAGGAAAAAAACATCTACTATGCTAAATAAATCTTTTGTAGTTTGTACCCAAATTCAAGCACCTTCTTTAGGATGAATTTTATGCAAGAATCATATATTGAATGTAAAATAATTTACCACTAAGGGTGTATCTGCTACATTGGAAAATATGTTTTAATTTTTTTGAATATTTTGAAATATATTTCTTTAGGAAAACTTAAAATAAGAAAAATAATTTTTCAAGAAAATATAAAGAAAATAAGTTTCATAAGTGACATTTCACATTAATTATGTCCTCCTCATCTTCTAACATACTCTACCACCCTCATAGATGCCACCCCCCCCCTCCACCTACATAGTATTTTTATACAAAATATTTTTGAAATAATACTTTAAATTCATTTATCAAACATCTAAAAAAATCAAGAAAATATTTTTGGTGAAAAATATTATCCTTTACACCTAACACACCCTTAAGTATCGAATTGAAATAGATAAAAGTTTTTAACCATTAATTATAAATATAAATAATTTTAGAAACCTTGTTTCAAGTTTTACTCCATCATAGTGGTTTACTTTATACTCCCTCAGTCCAACAATAATTTTTCATTATTGACTTGACACACCCTTTAAGAAACTATAAATAGAAAGATAATTTTACTATATCACCCTCTGAATATAATAAATACAATGTCTTGAAAAATGTAATGGGAAAATGACTATAATTAATGATAAGGGTAAATTAGGAACTAAGTATAAAATTATTCATTAATTTCATTAAGTGGATAAGTATTGTTGGACATCTCAAAATAGTATAGTCGGACAACTATTGTTGGACGGAGGGAGTAGTTTATGATATTCCACTTACCCATATAAATATTGGGTCCAAGCCCTAATATAATTTTTTTATTAGAGAGTGTTTTCTTTTTTAATGAATTATATTCCCTGCGAATCAAGATTTAGTGATTGAAAATCGAACCATGAATTAGTGATGCGAATTCAAATGTGAGTTTGAATGTTGAAATTGATTTTATAAATAATTGATTAAGTATTTGGATAATAGTGCTAAAATTGATATGAAGTAGCTGATATGCTTGGATAAAAGTGTAGAAATTGATAATAAATAATTGACGTATTTGATAAAAAAAGAAGTGATGATAAGCTATTTTTATTTAAAATAACTAAAATACCCTTACATTTTTTACAAAAGACTTTACAAAATTAGATAGTAGCCTTGTAAAACAATGGATATAGATTGAATATGAAGTTAGCTGTTTTAATTTGAGATATAATACATAATTAACCCCCCCCCCCAACCTTGCATCTTATTTTTAAGAAGACACTTAAAATTTGCGAGAGTCTTTTTATTGTAATTCTTTGATATTTTAATAAGTTGTCATTAGTGATTGATAAGTGAAACTCACTTTCTTTCTCAAAATTAGAATTGCCCAAAAGAGACCACATTAGTACCACTTTAAAGTTGTTTAGGTGAATAATAATACCCTCATAAAGTTTAAGTCTCATCTTGAAAATAAGGTGCAAGTTCATGGGGTTAATTATGTATTAATCTATTTTATTTTAGGAAATATATTTTGAGAATTTAAAAAGATATTAAGGATAAAATAGTAAAACTCATGATCAAACTAGAAGTGTTTATAAGTTGAAAAATCATATGCCATGAATGACCAATCTATAATTTCTTATTGAGTTTAGCTTTTAATCACTTGATTTTGTAAGTAGTTTGGTTGTTTATCAAGTATGTAAATAAGATAAAGAGTACTCTCTTATTCATTTTTATTTGTCATGTTTCATTCTATGAGAGTCAATTTAACTAAGTTATGAAATTTTAAATTAAATTAATATTTAAATTTTAAAAATCATACGAAAAATACTATTCCCTCTGTCTTAATTTATACGACTTACTTTCTTTTTTAGTCAATCCTAAAAAGAATGACACATTTCTAGATTTAATAACAATTTTACTTTAAAATGCTCATTTTATCCTTAATGAAATGATTTCTAGTCACACAAATATCTATAATTTATTTTAAACCATACAGATTTTAAAAGTCTTTCTTTCTTTTTTAAACTTCTTCGTGCCAAGTTAATATAAATTGAGATGGAAGGAGTATAAGTTATCATTCTGCTCATATTAATATAATTAAAAAATATATATTTTAAAACATTAATAAAATTCATATTGTTTAACTCTCGAAAAACTAATCACCACAGATAAAAGTATATATAAGCCCATTTCACTTAGCTTGACACCTTGCCCCAAATAAATCCTTCAAGTTTTTTTTTTTTTTTGAGTTTCTCATTCGATATCTGGAGTCCATATTGAAGTCGTAACTAAATTTTGATCACGCACTATAAGACCCAATCGAGGGTGGCGCTCCAAAGTCCTTCAAGTTGGTGAATGAAAAAAAATTAAAGAGAATTAGAATAGCATTTGGTGATGAAAGTGACAGAGATGCATGGCAGCCATAGGCCCATAGCTCCAATCTCTACCCCACAATCTCCAACCTACCCCTCTCTCCCTCTTTTACTGTATGTATGTGTATATATATATAAAAAACCATATCTATATATACAACAAAAAAGTGTGTAATGAATATCTTTGTCTAAAATTTACTCAAGAAAAAACACACAAGTCTTGTTTGCAGTTTTTGTGTGATCTCTATTCTCTCTCCTTGTTTTAGTTTGTTGCGATTCTTATTCTCCTCCTCTCAATCTTGCCTCTTCTCATTCATTCCTTTTTTCTGTCTTTCATTTTTCTTCAGATTCGATCTCTCTATTTGTTTTCTTTGATATTATTATATTATGCTTTGCTTTCTTTGAGCTGGTGGATTCTTTGCTTTTGCAACCACTCACACACAGGAATAAAGGTATCAATTTTGGTGCAAGTGGGCTTATTTTTACATAGATCTGCAACCCCTTTTGGATTCTCCATCTTTGCACTCACTTTTTGTATTGAGAAAGGTGAAAAAAAGTTGTTATTTATTGTTCTTGAATAATAAATTCAAGATTGTAAAAGGTTCAGCACTTTTTGAGGCTGAAAATTTTTTTGGGATTGTTTAATTTGGCAATTGTGTTTATGTTTTGGATGAAAAGGGTGGATTTGTTGGATTGAGGGAAGAATTGGGTATTTGGAATTTGAAAAAGTTATTGTAGGATTGTTATTAGAAACGGGTGTGACGGATTCGAATACGGAGAATAGGGGGGTTGGTTGTGTTGCTGCTCTGGATTGTTTATTGAATATAGTCCGGGCACTCCGGACGGGGTCCTGCTTAACTTATGAAAGCAGGACCCCTGTTCCGGGTTCTCCTACATCTGCAGTTGGAATTAAGAAGAAGAAGAGTAGGCGGGTATCTAGAAATTCTTCCTTTAACAAATGCAAGGAAGAACAGCTGCGTAAGACTCCTGGCCGATTGTTCTTGAATGGCTCGAGCGAGGCAGCTTCACTCTTCACTCAGCAAGGCAAGAAAGGAACTAATCAAGATGCCATGATTGTTTGGGAGGTTAGTCCTTGAAATTCTCACTGTAGTTGCAAATAGTTATATTGGACTATGCTTTAAATAGGCTTTTTTGTTTCATAGTTGTATTTGCTTCAGCTTATATAGTGCTTGTACTTCAATCTTGGGGAGTTGGTGGGTGTGTTTGATCTCAGATTGTTCACCTGAGTATTATGTTGACCCTCTGATTTGTGAGTACTTATAACTGTGACATTTGTTGTTCTTCGTCAGCCGATAAAGGGTCTATAATAAGCCGTATCAACCGTGAAGCTAGGATTTTCATTAAGGGAAGTCAAAATATTAAAAACGAAAATTAACACATGAAGAAGTCAAGGGGATTCAACGAATGATACTATATATACAAAAAGGATTTTCCTTTACCTATTTTTGCATAGTGTAATTTTTCAGTGAAGGGACAAGGTGGCTCCGCTACTGCATATTATGTGTTCTCTTCTTGAAACCTTCTCTCTTCTTTTTCCTTTTGTCTCATGTTAAGGTGTTGAAAACCTTCTAGTTTTTTATCAAAAAGAATTTACCTCCTATTTGTGCTTCACTTGTACTGGGTCATTATTCTTCAAGTTTCTCTAGGAAGTCATATTTCAGAATGGATAAACTCAAAAATCTCTATTTTTTCCCTTTTGTTTAGGTTTCAAGTTTTTTGTTTATGGAGACTTCACATTATTCACCCTGCTAGTGTCATATGAGGCATAGTCAGTTTTATTTATTGTAGTGGAACTTAACAGACTTTTTTCTCCATGTCCATTCCCATTTAGGCATATGGATGATTAAAGATAAAATCATGAAAAATCCAGCAATCAAAAAAAAAAAAAACATAAAAAAAAAATTAGCAATCGATTCTGTAGAATAACGAGAACTTAGTGGATGCATGTGGGAGAAGTTAGGATAATAACACGATAATGTATCAGATACTGTGATTAGCTACTGATGACATTCTTTCTAGATTGATAGGCTATAGTTTCTTGGACATGCCTAGAAAGGAATTGTTCCATTTTTTATCAAGCTAAGGAAAGTATTTCTTTAGATTCTGCCATTTCTTTCTTTTCTTTGTAGTCTGTGGATTGTTGTTGGACAGAGGATTTGTTCACATTTTTTCATTCTTGCACTGATTTTTCCTAGTGATCCTTCCGTTGTGATTTTGTCTTATATGGTGAGCATCTCCTAATTCATCTTTTATGATTAAATTTCAGAACTTCGGTTCCAGAACAGATACTGTATTCTGTGGTGTTTTTGATGGCCACGGTCCTCATGGCCATATGGTTGCCAAGCGAGTCAGAGATTCCCTTCCCTCGAAGCTAAGTGCACATTGGGAAGTTAGTCTGAAAAGTGAGGATGTTCTAAAGGAGATCAGTCTAAATGCTGGGGCTAGCCTATATCCTGAGGATGCTTCCCTTATATCTGCGGCTGATGAGTCTAGGGTTTCAATTGATGTTGAAGAGACTGGAAAGCACCCAGAGATCTTTCAGACTTTGAAGGAATCATTTTTGAAGGCTTATAAGGTTATGGACAGGGAACTGAAAAGCTACACTAATATTGACTGCTTCTGTAGTGGGACAACAGCTGTAACCATTATTAAACAGGTCCTTGACAGATCCAGAAATTTGAATCTAGCTTGATATTATGCTGAAACTTTTGGAAAAGTGAACCCCATTAATTCCTTTTCTTGCAGGGCCAGGATCTTGTTATAGGAAATGTAGGCGACTCCCGAGCAATTCTAGGTACCAGAGACAAAGATGGTTCTCTAACTGCTGTACAATTGACAGTGGATCTGAAGCCTAATCTACCAGGTTGGTTTCATTATATTGCATAGTGCTGATTGAACTGATGATGGATCAATTTTATGGATTTTTGC
The DNA here is from genome assembly GCA_029582245.1 of Solanum etuberosum. Lineage (NCBI taxonomy): Eukaryota > Viridiplantae > Streptophyta > Magnoliopsida > Solanales > Solanaceae > Solanum > Solanum etuberosum. The sequence continues at coordinate 88,334 of JAJONR010002501.1, read as the reverse complement.
TTTTGTGCAGATCATCTTACAAGATTACCAACTTGTGTTGATTTGATGAATTATGATGTCATTTAGTTTGGCATAAAATTTCATTATACCTAACCATCACTCATTTGCTGCTAAAACTTTCTTTCATTTACCTTCGTCTCTCCTCTCTATTTTGGCCTCACCTAAATGTACAAACTTCAATTTTGCTGCAATTGGTTGCTTATGTTCAACTCAATTATGAACCATAGTGACCTTTTTATTTGGCTTTGATTCAGAAAAAAAAAGAAGAGAAGCTTTCCACATATTGTTTGTTATGTTGCAATTATAGAAGTAACCTTTTCCAATGAGGGAAAAGAGAGGTTAAAGTTAGAGGGACTTGGAAGGGAAAAGAACTGAACTTCTGTTGCTGCCCATTCAATCACCATAACAGATACCATGTTCTATTTTGTTCTCTCTTCGTTTTTTTCTTCTGATGAAGTAAACCTGACTTTCAAACCAACTTCCGAGTTGTCAACAGTGGCCCTCTTCCTTCCTTGCTCCCACCGGAACTCCAACCTCTTGGCTGGAAGTGGAGTGCTCTTGCCACTATGAGCAACCTCACTTATCATTTGCTTCTGTCTTCTTTTCTTTTTCTAATTCATTTTATCATCTCCTTGTTTCTAGGCATTCTTTTATGTTGCTCTATTTGTTTTTATGAAAATTATCTTGAAAATAAAGAGTCATTATCTTGATAAAATCAATTTTCACATTGATAGACAAGAAGAGAAAAGGAAGCATTTGGCCTCCTTGCAGCATTAGAGGGTTTGTTTGGTTTTATTACATATTTATGAGGGTTAAAAAATAGTTTCCTAGCTGTTTCTTGATGGAGTTTCAGTAATAAGGGGGTAAGGGGGCACCCGTGAAGTTTGTGTGTAACCGCCTTTGAGGCAAGTTTAGGGGGGTATTACTAATTTATGTTGTACCAATTTTTTTATAATTTATGTATTTTTCCCAAATATAACATCGGGGTGGGTGCACTGCATGTTTGAAAGTGTTGTGCTTCTGCAGAACTATATAGTGGATGAATATGAAAACATTGGGAAAGTGTGATGAATTAATTGCATATGTCACAAGTAAGTTTGATAATAGTCAAAACTGAAAATCATCTTATTTTTTGACTGAAGTGTTGCATAAACTAAAAGGATTAGGATCTCATCTATGTGTAGGTGCAGTATTAGGGTACTGGTTGAGGAGATCTTGCTGGTAAAATCATCTACTTAAGGTGTGCCCTTAATATAGAAACTACTTACTATTAGTGTCAATTGAACCGTCAATGCAATCACATCCACTATGATAAATGAATATCAGGAGCAGATGTTTTCCCTTCTCGACAAATTGTAGTTCTTATAAATTATGATATGTTGAAATCTTGCAGTTCTTCAAATTTTCTGTACTGCCAATTCTGTCCATCTTGCTTCCTCGGCTAAAGGTCTTCTTGTATCCTTAGAAGTGTCATGTTCTCAAGACAACTTTTTGAACTTCCTATAATTTAAGTGATGTGCAATTGACACTCTTTACATCCATGACCAGATATCAACAAACATTACTTGTGTTATCAAACTGAAGTAAAGTAAAATGGAATGGAATGCAGTTACCTTAATTTGGAAGAAAATAAGACATATTAGGAAAAAAATAGGATGGAAAAATCTCTCTTGAATGAAGTAGGGGACAGGGACATCATGTTGGGTGATTTAGAGAACTCAGAGAGTCGGTGGGATTTTGGATATTGTAAGTGTTGTAAGGTTGAGGAGGTTAAGGGTGTTGTGTAAGACGAACCGGGGAAGAACAATCGGACCTGATGAAATTTTGGTTGAGTTTTGGAAAAACATAGACAAGGCAAGTTTTGCGTGGCTGATTGGGTTGATTAATGTCATTTTTAAGAAATGCCCGACGAAGGGAGGTGGAGTACAATGATTCCGTTGTACAAGAACAAGGGTGATATCCAAAATTGCAACAATTACTGGGGTATTAAATTGTTGAATCACACTATGAAAGATTGGGAGAAGGTGGTGGAGACGAGGATGAGGGGACCAGTTAACTACTGACTGCATTCATCTTGTGAGGAGACTGATGGAGAAATATAAGGAGAGGAAACGAGATCTGCATATGGTGTTCATTGACCTTGAAAAGGCCTACGACAAAGTTCTAAGAGAAGTCCTTTGGCGATGCTTGGAGTCAAAAAGTGTACAAATGGCTTACATTGGGCCGATAAAGGACATGTATGATGTAGTCAAGACTCGAGTAAGAACAACGGGAGGAGACTCAAATCATTTTCCAGTTGAGATGGGGTTGTACTAGGGTTCAACACTTAGCCTTTCTATTTGCATTGGTGATGGATGAATTGACGCGACATATTCAGGGTGAGGTGCCATGATGTATGTTATTTGCAAATGATATTGTTTTGATCGAGGAGACTCGAGGCGGAGTTAACAATAGGTTTAGAGGTGTGGAGACAAACTTTAAAGTCTAAAAGGGTTCAGTTTGAGCAGGACCAAGACAAAGTATTTGAAGTGTAAATTCAATGATGTGTCGCATGAGTCAGACGTGAGTTGAAACTTGATACACAAGTTGTCCCCAAGAGAGAAAGATTTAAGTATCTGGGTCTTTGATCCAAAGAAATTGGGAGATCAACGATGATGTCACACATTATATTAGTGCTGCTCGGATGAAGTGGAGGCTTGCATCCGAAGTCTTGTTTGACAAGAAGTACCACCAAAACTTATAGGCTAGTTTTATAGAATGGTGGTTAGACCAACTTTGTTGTATGGGGTGGAGTGTTGATCAATCAAGAACTCTAGGCTCAAAAGATGCAAGTGGAGGAATTGAGGATGTTGAGATGGATGTGTGGGCATACCAGGAGCAATAGGATTAGGAATGAGGATATCCCGGACAAAGTGAGAGTGACCTATGTGGTGGACAAGTTGAGGGAGGGGAGACTTAGATGGCAAGTCATGTGAAGAGGAGATGTGCGGATGCCTAGTAAGGAGGTGTCAGAGGTTGGATATTTTGGGGTCGAAGAGAGGTAGAGGTAGGTCGAAAAATTATTAAGGAGAGGTGATTAGACAGGTGATAGCACAACTTCAGCTTACCAAGTACATGACCATAGATAGGAAGGTATGTAGGTCACAGATAAGGGTAGAAGGTTAGTAGATAGTTGAGAGTTGTCATATTACTAGCCTATTCATGTATTTGGCTTGGTGGTAGTATAGAGCACCGTGTTGGTCGTAGTATTAGCCTTTTCATCTAGTCGGTGTATTTTTGTATCTGATATCATTTGTGGTTTAATGTGTTTAGGTGATTGCACCGTCTTGTTGTTGTTACGATTCCTTGGATATATGCTTCGCACTGTTTTGCTATTCGTTTTCATGTTTCTCTCCACTACCGTTTTCCTTTTAATTGTATCTTTGATTTGTTTGAGTCGAGTGTCTTTCAAAAATAGTCTCTCTACCTCAGAGAGATAGTGGTAAGGCATGTGTACACTCTACCCTCCCCAGACCCCACTTTGTAGGATCTCACTAGGTATGTTGTTGTTGAGATGCTTGCTTTGCAAATTCTTGGAAGCTAAACTTTTGGACTTTTTTCTGGTGGATGCATTATATGGATAAAAGCCTGGTGCAAAAATGAATACTGTAAAGTAGGACTGTAGCCATTCTACATAATGTCCAACCCTATAGATGGCACCCTTGAAAGCATTATATTTTTCTCTTTTTGCGATAGGTTACTGATTAATGCTATTGGTGCTTATTTCAATTTAATGTTCTCCTAATTTCCTCTTCTTCCTGATTGTACAGCGGAGGCTGAAAGAATTCGTAAATGTAGAGGGCGTGTTTTTTCTCTTCGCGATGAACCAGAAGTTGCAAGAGTGTGGTTGCCAAATAGTGACTCTCCTGGACTTGCCATGGCACGTGCTTTTGGAGATTTTTGCCTCAAGGATTTTGGTCTCATCTCTGTGCCCGAAATATCATATAGGCGTTTAACAGGAAAAGATGAGTTCATTGTTCTGGCAACTGATGGGGTATGAAACTTCAACTTTTAGTACTTTGTATTCCCCTTTTTTGTTTAAAAAAATGTATACACGGGTTCTGGTATTTCTTGCTCAATGTTTATTACATCTTATTTATCCTAGTCAAAAATTATTTTTTATGACAGATATGGGATGTACTTACAAATGATGAAGTTGTAAAGATTGTTGCATCTGCTTCATCCCGTTCGTCTGCAGCTCGATCGCTAGTTGAATCAGCTGTTCGAGCCTGGAGGACAAAATACCCTACTTCTAAAGTTGATGATTGTGCAGTTGTTTGCCTTTTTCTTGATTCAAACTCAAACAACTTGTCCACTGCTTCCAATACAAAAGACAGTGACAAGACTGTCTCAATGAAAGCAAATGAAGTTGGTGCCAAGACAGATGATGCCTCTGGTCCAACTGCATTTCCTCGTTCTGGAACTGTTCGAGAAGTTGAAGTTTCAGGAGGAGGCGATGACGTTTCAGAAGAAGAGATAGAGGAAGCATCAGAACATGAGGAACTGCTCTCAGAGGTGGGGGCGGAATGGTCTGCACTGGAAGGGGTTTCCCGGCTGAACACATTATTGACACTGCCAAGGTTTGTGCCTGACAAGGACGAGAATTAAACTGTCTAGAATCGAACTCAAAGAAGCAACAGAGGGTGAGATTTCAAAGTTTGGATTAATTTCTTTCGGTTATTTTTCAATTTTATTTAGTTCCATCCATTTTAAGGTCTTACATATCTATCTACTGGGAGGAAAAAAAAATAGGGGCATTTTATATTTGTTGTAGACTGGAGAGGTGGCCCCAGCTATATTAGAGTGTCTGGGAATCATCCATTCTCTTCCTAGTGTTGGTAAAAGTGGAATTTTGTAAAAACCAACTCTCCTGTCTTGGTTGCTAGCTTTCTTTTCTTTCGCATATATACCAAGATTGTGTGTACCTTATCAAAGAGATATCGAGATTGTGTGTTTTTCCATCATTGTTATGTTGATTAATAATGTGTGGTAATGCAGTCCTTTTTTTGGTTCAAGTTGCAGATTATGTTCATCTCTCTTTGATCAACATTTGCACTTGTTAATTTATGGGGTTGAGATCTTTTAGTATAACATTTGCTGTATTCTTTTGAAAATACTTACAAAAGTCAGGCATGAATATAAAGCAGAGAGAACACACCTCATCTGGAAATAGCTCAAGATGTGAAAATCTGTAAGTCATCAGTGTACACGAGACGAATTCCCCAACTTTTCTGGAATATATGTTTCCTCAAAGAGTTTGCAGAAAAGTCGATCTGATACCAATTGTTTGGGCTGTCTAAGTGGTTTTTGTACATTGACCAATATTCCTCAAATGGCACATAGGCAAGACATGTGTGATCTGAAGCAACATTCTTGTTTGTCCCTACAAAACCAATGTTCATTAGGCAACTCGTGCTCCTCCAGAGGTGGCTTTTGATTGTAAACTCAATCGAAATGCCTGGCAATTCCTGTAGGTAACCTTCATGAACTGATAACCATGATGTTTCAAGGTCAGACACAACACAGATGGCAAATCCCATGAATTTATCATTGTACCAATCGTTTGGCAGCTGCATTGAAACTGAAGTTCCGTTGAGTTTGTAGCCAAACCATTCATGAACTTGTTCTCCAGGTAGGTAAATGCTAAAGTGACCACTTTTAACAATGCACTTCTGCAGCACAAAATCACAACATTCATGTTAGTTAAGAGACTATCTATTGTCCTTAAACTCATGGTGATCAATTGTCTGATCTCGAATGTATGAAAGTAAAGGGTATGAAGATAGCAATACGTAAGTATGAAGACGTAAAGAGACCTTGAATAGGTGAAGCCACAATGAGGTAGCCATGTCACGTGTCTGCTGATTCTGAAGTAGTCCAACACAATTAGTGAACGATATTCGCTGCAACATCTTGTAGTTGGTCAATATTCCTATATTATCAGTCATCAGGGATGTACAATTATCTGCAAAAACTTCTTCTATTGTTGTTGGAAGTTCTGGCAACCTTTCAAGCCTCTCACAACCCACTAGTTCAAGGATTTTGAGCCGCGGAAGCATGTTGAGACTTGCTTGAGAGATATTCACAAAATTATTCCCACTAAGATTTAGCTCAACCAAAGAAGACAAGCATCCAAGATCACTAGGAATTCCTTCATCCAATATACAACAATCACTAAGATCCAATTTCCTCAAAGAAAATAAACCGGAAAAGGAAGAAAACATCAGACTTGTTGGCTTGTGATTATTTTTTCTTGGCTGAAGCCATGCCAAGAAAAGTGAATTCCATGTCTGAGATACCATGCCTTTACATCCATGAAAAGATAAGATCTTAAGGTTCTTCAATAGTGTAATTGAGGATAGTGGGCTTTGAATGGCAGTTTCGTCGCAATAGAGTTCCTCCAAGATTTCTTTATGTCCCAGTTCCTCTGGCAACTTTTCTAGCTTTGATTGAACATCCAGAGAGAATAAGAATCCTAAGAGATTATCTGCCTATGGTTTTTGGTAAATTTGTAAGATTCCTGCAGTAGCCTAGATTCATCAATCGAAGGCCAGTGAGACGTTCAATTGATGAAGGCAACTCTTTTACATCTGTAGCTTCCAAGTAGACCTCAGATAAGCAATTCATGTCACTCGTGATTTCTGGGAAATTTGCGAGTTTCAAGCAGCCAGAAAGAATTAAAGTCTCAAGATTATCCAATCGAATGTTGTTTGGAAGGCTCTTAAGATTCCTGCAGTTCTTCAGGTTTAGTTGAACAAGATTTTTGAGCAATCCCACAGAAGGATGGATCTCAATTATACTCGAACAATCTTCAAGAATCAACTTCTCGAGATTGGGCACCCCTGTGAAATCTGGACAGCTGACTAGCTTTTGGGAGTGACTAAGGTTGAGAAACTTCAGTTTGTGTAGGACCTTTATTCCCTTCCACAAGTGTACAACGCGGCTATACTGCATTTTCAGACAAACAAGCCTTTCTGCTCGAAAACTTGCTGGAAGTGACTTCATTGGGTAGCCATGCCAATGAAGCCATATCAATTTATTAGGAAGACAATCTGGAGCTACCGAGACACTTGCATTGTGTATCTTGAGCAGCCTCAGGTTGTCCGTTTGTTTGAAGGCTTCTGCACCAACATTTATGTCTTTCGGAGTAGGCAAGTGCAACCATATGCCTTCCACAGCTTCAGTGGCCTATAAAAGGAATGAAGTGTAACATTAGGGAACTACGTATTTAACTTCTCCTGAACGATCAAACGTGTTTCATGCTGCAGTATATACTTACCGTATTTTCAGATAGTACATGAAGAATATCATCGGGAGACCAGAGCCTACTATACTTGCCAATATTGTTTGAAGCTTCTTTGCGAACAATATGCCAACCCATCTCTTGGATCAACTGATGCATCACAATCCGACCTTTTGAAACAGTTACAAGAGATTTTTCGATGAGATTTCTTATGCCAATGACAGGAGTAAAACTGAAACTACGAAGAATTCTAATTACGGAACCTTTCTTCTTCCCTTTAAAGAAACATGCAATATCTAAGAAGATCTTTTGGTCAATCTCACTTAGTCCATTGAAACTTACTTTGAGTTTTTCTACAATTTCGCCTTCTGGAATTTGTTCGTCTCTCCACTGTTTCTCTCCATTCAATCATGCCTCCACCATACAGAGAGCAACCCAAAACTTTAAGAGCTAATGGAAGACCACCAGCATACCGAACAACTTCAGCTATGATCTCTCCATATCCACTTTTGGGATGGCATTTCTGGAATGCATATGAACTAAGGAGTTCAATACTTTCATCAGTGTTTAACAGACTCAGTTTATACATTTTGTCCACGTTATATTAACGAAGCAACTGCTTATCCTTTGTTGTTATGATGATTATACTGCCTGCACCAAACCAGTCATGGCTTTTAGCTAGGGCATCTAACTGGTTTCCATGATTGACATCATCAAGAACAATTAGGACTCGTTTCCCATTTAGTCGTCTTCTTACCAAGCTGGTTCCTTCAAATACGTTGTTTATTCTTAGATCTTTTAACAGAAGTAGTTCAGAAAGAAGTATCTGCTGCAAATGTTGGATACCATGTTTGGCTGAATTTTCTCCAACTTCATGAAGGAAAGTAGCACCTTGAAAGTAACGGAAAATCTTGTCGTAGATGGCTCTTGCTATAGTTGTTTTCCCAATTCCGCTCATTCCCCATATTCCAATGAATTGAACTTTATCAGACTCCAGATTCAACAAGGAATACACCGTCCCCATTCTTGAGCGTATTCCAACAAGATTTTCAGTAGCATCAGAAGCAGTATGACCTAATATCTCCATGACACATTCTACAATTTGCTCGATACATTTTGATTTGTGCCTGATATCAGAAAGAAATGAGTTACAAACCCGATGTTCTTATGGAAAACAAGGCACAATTGGAATACGAAAACCAAGAGTGAAAAGTACACATAAATTTACCCGTTAGCAATATTTGGCAAATCCCAACCAGATACATTTGCTGCTTCCATCATAGCAGTACGCCATCTCTTCACCCTTTCTTCATCATCTTTGAAATCTAACTCATGTTTAGCGAAGAATTCACCAACATTTGCCTTTTGTTTTCTTACGACAGATGGATCCACGTCATAGAAGACAGGAAGAACAATCTGTCCCCTGAGTTTCATGCATTGAGTGATCTTAACAAGTTCATCTAGACACCACGAAGAAGCAGCATAGTTTTGTGAGAATATGATGATGGAAATCATCGACACCTCGATAGCTTTGAAAAGTGAAGTTGAAATAGATTTCCCTCTTTCAAGTTTTTCATCATCTTTGAAAGTGTGAATTCCTCTTTGCTGCAAAGCTGTATATAGATGATCGACGAAATTCTTCCGTACATCCTCTCCTCTAGAACATAAGAAAACATCATAAGTGCATGGCCACAAAGAAGAAGAAGAAGATGATCCTGTTTCAGCCAATCCATCCATTGAGAGACAATATGCAAGCAAGAACAATATGTTTACCAAAGTATTCAATTTTCCTCTTTCTGCTCAAGTCAACTAATGACTCATACCTGATTCATCAGGACGTTCAGAATAAGTATGATCTTATTATATGTCGGATAAAAATGTTCTTTTGTAAAGCCTTAATATATAATGTGTCATTTACTTGGTCTCAGCTGACATCTATGCCCTTCAATTTTGAATGTGCACAAGTAAGTCATTAAACTTGTATAAAGTTGAACAAGTAGACATATGCGTCCTACGTAGCATTCTACATGGCAATTTGCGTCCTATGTGGTGGTCTATGTGTGTTATGTCACATAGGATACATGTGTTTACTTGTTTAATTTTATACGAGTTTAAGTGTTTACTTATGCACAACGCACACCAAAACTTGGAGGGCATAAATATCAACTGAAGCCAAATTAAAAGGCACGTTTATGTATTATGCCAATTGTAAATATAAATGTATAGTTCGAGCAAAAAACTATGAATTCAGTTGAACCTACCCTAGGTCCGCCTTTGCAGAGTTGCATGAACCAAAAGTCAAGAATCAATGTCATATTATTTTTCCTAAATGAAACAGAGAATAATTAGCAAGTCAACTATTATGATATGACACCCTCAAAAACAATCCCTCCACGTTGAAATTTTTTCAGGGACTTGTGATTCCTTATGCAGTCAACACACAAAAATAGGGATAGGGATGGACATAAATATTGAAAAATCAGACCGAATCAAACTAATTTGATTCTTCGATTGAATTTTTCTTTTCGAAATTTCGGTGGATTTAGAAATGGGTGCTTATGCAAAGAGTAACAATCCTTTAAAAGAATCTGTGCTCTCATCTTTAAACGACTAAACAAGAAAAAGGGTTATTAGGGACTAAGATTTAGCGACTGAATATAAAATATGGTCCTTGATAAGGGTCACAAATATGACCCAAAAATTGATGGTCCGCTCAATTCGTCTAAAATTTTATGAGTTGGGTAAAAGATAATTTCATATTAGGCTGATTTTAGTTCAACCCAACATAATCCATTTTAAAGTGATCTTCAATTTAGCCCAATTCTACCCGATATTTAAGATTTACTTTAATTTGTATTAAACACTTGTGATTTAGTTTGATTTTGTATGAGTCAGAGCTCAGGTCTCGAGTCTCGACTGTGGTCTCGGTTAGGATAGGGTCCCGAGTTAGGGTTGGTTCTCGAGTTTCAAGTTAGGGTAGGGGATCGAGTCCTTGGTTAGGACTGAGGCTTAGATCCCGGGCCAAGGTCAGGTTGAGTCTCGAATCCTGGGTCAGAATCAGGTCTCAGGTCTCAAGTTCCGAATATGGCTAGGTGTCAGATCTTGAGTTAGAATCAGGAGTTAACTTAGGTCCTAGGTAAGGGTCGAGGCTCGAATCATGAATTTCGAGTCAAATTTGGGGCTGAGATTTCAAGTTAGGGTTGGAAGTTGTTTGTAGGGCCAAAAATTGGGAAAATGCAAATTGACTTTCAAAGATTGGTTTCTTTAATAAATAAAAAATGCAAATAGACTTTTGGAGGTCAGTTTCTTTAATAATCCAATTTTTTTTTTTTTTATCTAAATACACAATTTATTTTTATCATATTCTCTACCATTTGAAAAAAATACAAAAATATCATTTGAGAGATGAATTCGAAATCGAGACGCGATGTATCGGGACAATTGAGGGATGTATCGGGACATTTTGGGATGCATTCGGATTCCACCAAATTTAAGGAATTTTTGTTATTTGGAAAAAAGTAGAGATAAGATGTAGTTAGTTCTTAACACTATGAGATTTGTGTAAAATTCCCATTTAAAAATGCAAGAACTAACCTCCCGAAGTTTTTTTTATTTTCAAATAAAAGAAGTAAATATTGACCTTCAAAGGTTGGTTTTTAATTTTTTAATATATATATTTTTTCTTTATTTACTTTTTTTTTTTAAAAAAAAAGTGGCCTTGAGAGAAAGTTTCCTTTTTAGTAAAAATATAAAAATTTAAAGAGTATAAAAATCAACCTCGATAATTTTTTGGTATATTTTTTTTAGCAGTGGCAGGTCGAGTCACATCTCATATCTCTAGTGCTGGGTCGAGGCTCGATTCCCGTGTCCCAGGGCAGAGCAAGTGGACCATTCAAAAAAAAAAAGAAATTGGATCAAATTGGGCAGATTACGACTCAGCCCATTTCGACTCAATCCATACTAACCCAAATATCTTTTAGTCTGAGTTTAACCCAACTTATTTATTAACTCAATTCATTTTAACTTGTTCAATTTCAATCGAACCCACCCGTCATCACTAGGGTGTTGCAAATTTAAATTAGAGCGAAAAGAATGGAATATTTATTAGGAAATGTGGAAGGTTGTAGCAAATTGAAGAGATTTGTAAAGATAATAAAGTGTTCCCACCTAAAAATGAAACTCAAAAACCACCACATAAACAAAATCACACCTTATCCCATTAGGAGTGAAAGAGAATCAACCTAATTAGTAATCATGAGGAAACAAACAATATGACCATTTCTTCTCTTCTTCTTCCTCCTCCTCCTCCTCCTTTCATCAATTACAATAATAATAATATCAATGGCAAGTCTATTTCCATTCATCAACCTCATCGATTTTCATTCCGAGGTAAAATGACAAGTTTAAAGTTTATAAATTATTATCATTTTTTTATAAAAAAAATACTGAATTCAGTTGAACGGATATCCTCTAATGTGTGTGTGGCAGTTATCAATGACTCGAATAGAACAGAGTTAGCTACTGAAGATGCAATAGCAGATAAACTGGTAGATGGAATGGATTTTGGGGAATTGTGCAATGAATTTGAATGCATTAGTAGCCCTTCTGTGGAAGCTACTGCTAGGCAGCTTGTTCGAGATATTCTCGAACTACGTGAAGGCAATCGTGCCCTCGGTACCTTTGCTGTCTCTGTCAAGTACAAGGTACGTCTATATATATGTTGAGATACTCATAATGGTGTGACGCCTTCAAACAACATGTTTTACGTTGTCAGTAGATATAAGTTCATAACTAATTTGATAAGACATTGACAAACAAGCAAGTAACTTGTGTAAAATAATCAATTTTTAGTTATTTTGCTTAAACAATGCAGTGTAATCTCACAAGTCCCTATCTGAGAAGGGTAAAATATACGCAGACCTTATAGTCTCTGTATCTTGGGAGGTAGAGAGGTTGTTTTTGAAAGACCTCAGTCTCAAGTGCAACAAATCACAGTATTTATGAAAAAAAGGAATACGATAGTAGGGAAAACATGACATTTAATAAGGGGGAGCAGTACAGAGCATCCAGAGAAAAGACGACGTAAAACAATGAAATAATGATGTGGTAACTAAAAATAAAATACATGTATATGACTAATACTACTACAAACACAATACTCCCACCAAAATACGAGTCAAAGTTCAACTATCTACTAATCTTCTACTCTAATCTGTGACCCCTCAAGTTGCTTCATATATATACATAATGTACTTTCACACAATGAAATGCAGGATCCAGTGAGAAGTTTTACAGGACGAGACAAGTATAAGAGACCATTATGGATAACTGATGCACTGCAGAATCCTAAACCGGTAACATTTTAACATCTCTTTCATTTCTACAAGTTTTATATATATATATATATAAACGAGGACATATATATGCAACATATTATGATTGTTTTAGTATAGTTTTCTTTGTCATCTGATATATCGTCATCATGATTTGCCATTATTAGCTTCCGCATGACACTCTGATTATGTAGCTAAGCCCCTGACCTGAACTTAGGTCGTTGCACCTTTCTCTCATCAGGAGTAGTCTATAGCATTCAGTAACATTGTATTGTATATATCGTCATCATGATTTGCCATTATTAGCTTCCGCATGACACTCTGATTTTGTAGCTAAGCCCCTGACCTGAACTTTAGGTCGTTGCACCTTTCTCTCATCAGGAGTAGTCTATAGCATTCAATAACATTGTATTGTATATATCGTCATCATGATTTGCAATTATTAGCTTTCAAATGGCACTCTGATTATGTAGCTAAGCCCCTGACCTGAACTTAAGTCGTTGCACCTTTCGCTCATGGGGAGTCTATAGCATTCAGTAACATTGTAAGTCGTTGCACCTTTCGCTCGTGGGGAGTCTATAGCATTCAGTAACATTGTATTGTATTGCTATGCAGAGTGTGCAAGAAATGGTGATGTTATCAACAAGTGTGTTGAATATTAAGTGGACAATAAAAGGAAAACTAAAGTCATTGCTTGCTAGCATGGGAGGGGATTTGATCATCAAAGTAAATTCAAGATTCACTTTGAATCAAATAAGTGGACAAGTAGTTGAGCATGAAGAGCAATGGGATTTATCAGGATCATCCATCATTGCTCAAGCTTATTTCTGGGCATCGCGACGACTATTCGCTACTGTTGAAGCTGGAAAAGATGTTGCTGATTTTGTGAAAGACTTGAGTTCTAAATCTGCTAAAGAGAATAAAAACATGGATGTTTATCCTGACCCTTATGGTGATCCAGCAAAGGTATTTCTTCTTTATAACTTTTAAGTCTCAAATCTTGAAATTATGCTACTTTTATTGTCCAAATTCATAGTCTTAATTAGAGATTGCAATAGGGCTTAGGTAGGACAAGAGGTGGATAGTACTAATATTTTTGGACAAAACTATTGATGGCAGAGTCATTTTTAGATCAAACCATTAACTGATCGAGTGCACTTTTGTTCAATTTCACATAGCTAAGGACATTTTTCTTTACCCTTTTTCGTTTTGATTATTTAATAGGCATAATACATAAATAAGTCTTTTAACTTGACCTCAGTTCGCATCTATGCCCTCCAACTTTGGGTGTTCACAAGTAGACATTTAAACTTATATAAAGTTGAACAAATATACACACATCCTACATGACATAATACACGTAGGACGCCACGTAGGATGTCGTGTAGGATGTGAATTGCCACATAGGACGCCAAGTTTGACGTGTGTGTATACTTGTTCAACTCTATACAAGTTTAAGTGTATGCTTGTGCACACACAAAGTTGGAGGATATAAATATCACATGAAGCCTAGTTAAATGACACGTTTATGGACTATGCCTTATTTATAACACATACAAATGTCTATAATTTAATTTAAACTACTAATTCTAAAAATCTTTTTTCTCTTAAACTATACGCGTTTGCAGTCAAATATCACCACATAAATTGTGACCAAAAAAAAGATTAAAAAAGTACATTCTTAGGGAGTTACAATTTTGGAGATTATATTAATATATGAAGAAAATTTTGCAAAAATTTGATCCGAAAAAAATTGTGTATGAGGATGCAGTTCTTTCAAAGGGATGACAGCTTCCAGAGAGATTTTTACCAAATTGCATTGCTGCTGGCAGTTATGTATTTTGTCGTACAGTTCTTGAGGACAACCTTATAAGACTCATAATTTTAAGTTGATATAACATTTGTATAATTGTAATTATTAAATTCATGTTTCTATATTGATACATATACATACTTTGGGGAATATATATCACTTCAAATTTTATTTCCTTCCCTTATTACAACTCAAACAAAAGATTAGGGTTTGAATTTCGAGAGTCAAACAAGAAAATCTTTGATTGTGATTTATTAGTGTGATTTTTAAATTGTTAGTTTGTGTGACTTATAGTACTTATTCCGTAGTTTCAACATATGTAAATTATTTTTTCAAAATTTTTAAAGATGGTATGTCTGAATATATCGTCAAAATAAAAAACTAATTGAATACTGATTACTCCTCTAGCCTCTGTTTATTACAAACAAAATCCCCTGAGTCTATTTAATCCCTTCTCCAATAATATTCTGATTTGCCAATTCCTTTTTTAGTAAGTCTACCTCCTCTTTTGGTACGTGGTGCCAGTTGTGTGACCGCGTTTTGAGCCCTAGGTATGGAGAAAATCCTATTGAGAGTGAGACCTGTACTGCACGATCCAAATTTAGTCAGAATTCCAATATAGACTCCAGACACCGGGTGAGAAACTAAAAAAAAAGAAAAAAACCCTCCTTTCTCCTCCAATTGTGTCATCATACACTTTAGTGATCAGTATTATGTTGGAATATATTCAATCTAATATTCGTGCCTGAAAGTATATTGTTATATATTTTATGAAAAAAATCAACAAAATGAAAGAGAGGGATATATAACATAACACTCATACACAATGTTCACTCTGCTTGCAAATGCAGCCTTAGGCTGAAACAACACTTCTTATCTAGCACTCATAAATTAGGAAATACATTAACATGACATACTCATAAAAACAAAACAAAACAAAAAACAGCAATTAATTTACATTAATATATTGAAAATACTCATGAATTGTTCAAAAAAAAGAGAAAAAAAAGAACTATCCTATCAAGCATTTGCTTGCATCTCTTCACTATCAGCATCTTCTATCACATGGCCCAAGAGAACAGGCAGGGAAACAAAATGAAACAGAATAAGAAAGGAATACTTAGACGAACAGCGTCTATGAGAGGTCGGTCCCTATGTGTTAGAACAGAAGAGAAACTGCAGAATTTCTGTTTCATCAAACCAGTGTTGTTTGTATTTTGTGTAAAATGTCAAGAATCATGTTGATGAGGTATAAGACTTGTAATTCCAAAGAATCATCGAATCGCAGAATGTTATGGTACAACAATGACTCCCTGTACAGTTTTTTGTCTGGTATCTTACTTCAACAAATTGCATAGGAGGGAGATTGCTAATATGAAGAATGTAAAAACCATTCTTGAATTCAACGTAGAAGCTGGTGAAATATTGTGAGCACCTACAGTATACACCTTCCCAGAAGTTCCATCTCTAACTTTGATGCTCGAAGAGCCTGACATCAAACAATTTTAGAAAACGCACTGTTAAGAAAATGTCCCATCTTAAACGCAAGTCTTCCAGTAAAGTATGGACAACGTGCTGAAAACAGAAGATTTTATCATATTGCTAAAGATAGCCCACACAGGAGGCAGAAGTTCTGATTTCGAGTTTCACTGCCACTCATTATCAAAAAAGAGAATCACGTGGTTGGCCCATGATAAAGAATCAAGCCCACACGTGATGGAGCATACTGGGATATAATATGATAAAATAATTAAAGATGTGCTCTCTCTAACCACTTAAATTTTAATAAGAGTTGGTCATGTATCTTCAACACATGCAACATGCATTCTCTAAATCTTTTTCCTCAAAAGTTAGCCTTCATAATTATATCTCTAATTGGTCAAAGAAAAAGGGAAACCTAATCATATAGCTAGTTTATATAACTACTATATAATAATAATAATAATAATAATAATAATAATAATAATAGAAAAAAAACTTATAAATAAAGCCATTAACAGGCATTTAACATGCATGTGAATCCTCATCAAAACACAAATCTTACAGTGTATAACATGTAAATAAAACAAGGAAACACCAAAATCGCTTAGTATTGGGTGCTTGTCGAAGCACTAAAGGTTTAAGTATGCCCAGATAAGTGGTGCACTACTGAATGAAGGAATGAATTAAGGTCTTTGCAAATGTGAAGTTACTACGAGTGACATGAGAAATCCTGCTGCATGTGGCAGATATACCTTTGCCATAATTTTATACAAAATAATCTCTTGTGGTTTATATTCAAAAGCTTAGATTGAGGCATCAAGATAAGGTGTAGATAACTATGGGATGGACATGGAACAACTTGTGATGTATCATGTAAAAATTCAAAGCATGAAATTTCATATCAACTCTTCTTTATCTATTTCCTCAAAAGTCAACCGTCTCTCATAGACATTTCCAACAAGGAAACATAATTATTAACCAAGATCCTACTGAATCATACCATCGGGGTGTGGTGCGATGGATGGGTCTCTCCACCCTTAACCAGAAATTCTGGACACGATCCCTGAGAATGGATAAACCCCCGAGGAGAGCCCCCCCTTAAAATGGGTCATACATGACGCAAAATCTGGATTAACCGGACCAGTGGATTCCGGATGCCATATGGTTTTAACAAAACAGAAACAAACCATAGAAGTTTGGTTCACTTTGGTAAAATGTACAGCTCAAGACAACAAGAATCCACATTCTGTAATGGAGTGTTTTAAAGTAATTAAATTAGTGATGTAAGTTCACAGTCGTCTCTCAATTTAACTGTGCGGGTGTCCAATACGGATGCGGGTGTCCATGAAGGCTAGTAAGTAGTTGAGCATTATACGCATGGTCACATAGTTCAATAAGTTGAATTGGTCCATTTCTTCAATTTTTTCCAAGACAACAGCTGACTATCTTAGGTCAATTATTTCTGGAGACTCACATGATATGATTCGATCAACTTAATTACTTAAATGCAAAAGGAACTCTGTATGTGTCACTCAAAAAGTTCCCCTAACAAGGCAACATAAAGAACCCAGAGCTAACTAAAGGTCAAACGTAAAATCCATCATATTTCTGAAGAAGAGAATAATTGGTACTATTTCAATAAGGAGAACAATTTCTACACAACTGACTGATAAATAAGTTAATAACTATTAAATCCTTGAATAAAATGGTAAGGCTAAACTCACAGTTATATTCAGTCCAGCCAATACGCTGGTTTTCAAGATCATAAAGCACAAGCTTGTTGGATAACACAAGATCTGCATCAAAATATCAATAAGCCAATCAATGAAAATGCTGCATCCATTTAGTCATCTCTAGTATCTTAGGATGGCAACAAGCTTAACTAACAATAGGTCAAAATGCCACTACACTGTCTTGTACTCACACTTGCAGGAACTAACACTAAACTGAAAATTGACACTAGTTGGGCAAAATGCAATTTTCATAAAATTAGTTATAATTCTGAAATGTAGTTCACCATCAAACTGATTTACTTTTTTTTTTTTTTGGAAAGTAAGCTGAATTACTTTCATACACTGTTACTGGTCAAACAATACCTCCTAACAGAGTTATTTCCTTTCCATCCTTTGTCTGCATTCCACTGTCCTGCCAACCGATACACCACTCGTTGTCCTGAAAAATTATGAAGCAAAGGGGTTTGTAAGTCATGTTATTCAAACTGCAATGCAAGTGCATCCAGTTGCTTTCTCCTCCCATGCACCTTACAACAAAGGTCTCTGCCATGTCGACCCATCTTTTAGTACCCTGTTGTTTGCATTGGACTACACATAATTTATAACAACTGAATGAATTTAATGGTAAAAAGTCATGGAAATTAGATAAACTCATGCCAACATTTCCAATGTCAACAACATAGTATAAAAATCACCAGGCAAATCAAACAGCTCACGAATGCTAGGAACAAATCTAAGATAAGAAGACATTGAAGATCAATCACTTATGGGAGAAATTCGTGAATTCCAACAAAGATAATGTCTGTACTGGTTACTGAATTCCAACAAGATTATGACTTGAAAAAACAAGTAACTGCCACAGCAGTCAAAGGATACAATATATGTTAACAGGGGAAAGGAAGGTTTTCTGGGTAAACTAGAAAATCTAATCTGATTTAATGAAGAAATAGTAGGAGAAATTCAGCAAAGCCAGATTACTTACATTAACCGAGAAAAGATAATCATGGGGATAAACTTTCAAAGACAGAGAATTAGCAAACTGAAAGGTTACAACTGGGAAACCATCATCAATCCTGCGCCACCAGAGGAAGAGTAGTTGAAAGAGACGAAGATTAAAAGTTATTTATAGCGACTAACTGAATTACAACAATTAATATCTGGAGAACTGGATTAAAATAAGAATGGGTTACAGAGCATTATTATTATTAATAATTAATGATCTAACCACCACTGAATTAAAGACATTAATACATCCATGCATCCATCATGAAAATGGAGTTTGGAATACGATAGTGAAGCGGCTAATCACAAGAAACCAGAATTTTAAGAGAAGGTCAAATGAGATAATGGCATCTACTCAAAAAACCTGCAGAATACCCTTATCAAACAAATAAAAAAACTGCAGAATAATGATTCTAATGTCGGTGTACTCACTTTACGCAGCATTAGCATTCAAAGCTAAAGAAAGAACTATAGTGGAGAGGGCACTATGTTATAGTGTACATGATCATAGAGGGAGAAAAGATATCACAAACCAAATCCTAACAGAAAGAATTAAGATATTCATGTGGAGAGGGTAAAAAGAACCTTACTTTTTACTGAAGTAAAAGCAGTGGAAGGTCCCCTCGACAAGATGAGTTGTCAGATCTGGTTGCCGAACCATCAACTACAGTAACAGACAGAATGAAGAATTAAGCAGGAGGAACTGACGTATTCATGCATACATGCAGTTTTCAAATGTCTAAACCTACCTTGCTCATGAGAGCATCATAGACCTTGTTAGGAAGATATGCTAAGGTTGTACCGCTGTCAATAATTGTTCCTCTGTTGGATCCCGCATCAAATATAGTGGTTGGGATGTTTAGAGCTTCACCATTAACCTCAATTCCTTTCATGACAACATTATAATGTGGCCTAAAGTGGAAAACATATATAGTTAAAGTCAAGAAATAGAGAATGGAGGGAGCCAATTTGATGTTTAGACAAATACTGATATTTAACAGTAAAAAAATGATGGTATAACAAAAAGTAAAAAGAAAAAGCAAGAGAAGTGAATGACGAGAATAACAATGCAAAAATGACAATCCAGTTAATCAAACATGAATGCAAGTACTGAAGTTTACAATATGCACCACCTACCAGTAGTCAAAATAACTTTGAATTTCTTTTTCCTATTTATGGATGAGTTAACTAATGTCATTTTTAGTATCAAGAAGATACAATACAGAGGAAGGCCCGAGATTCCAACTTTAGACTTAAGAGAGCTTTAAATTACTTCAAGTTCTTCTGTGAAATGTTGTAAGTCGAACATTAATGTGTCTCAGAGGAAGGACTGGACCATTTGAACTACTGCCTTTCCCAAAGGAAATCACCACGTTCTCTTGAGGTCTCAACTAACTGTTTTTTAGGTCTCTAAACAAGTTTATTTGCTACCACATTTTGGACTTTGCATGTGTGCACTTATCACTTGACAACTGGTCGCGGCAGCTTCCATCTTTAATGTTGTCAGTAGATAGTAATGTGGGCAAATCATTGATGTTCCTACCCTTCCCTCACCCCCACCCCCACCAAAATAGATATTTTTGGGGCAGGGCGAGGCGAGAGATTGGAGTAACCAAAAACCTGACAGCTTGGTCCCACATCTAGATCGTGAAATGCTTAAGAACATAATTGGAGTGAGGGCAATGGGTGAAGCAGATGTGCAAAGGAGAAGATCATATGCCAGTAAACAACAATAAGAAATAAAAAATCTAGAACTCATAGCCACTTTGTGGCGGTGCTATTCATGGCAGGAGAATTTTAAACACCAAACATACATATGTCACACAAGAGAGGCAATAAGAGGTTGCCAGGACTGGTGACACCTTCCTATTTCCACAATCTTTAGTTTTCATCTAAATTAATGAGGCAGTTTAAATTTACTCTAGGAAAAGAAATGAAAATTTAAAGAAAAAGATCATTTGGAGACTTGTTTTCTTTTTTGGTAAGGAGAAATGGATTCTTATGATACCCTTTTAGGAGTCTCTTTTAGAGTCTTATATAGTTCATATTGTACACACTCTAGCTTGATATCTTAACATAAAATTAGTATTTTCTCCAAAAGTCTGCTTTAATAGAATATTTTCATGTATTGGGTAATTTCCTATATTTCCTGAATTCCTGCTGTCTGTTCACAGAAACCAAAGTCTTACTAAATTCTGTTTCTTTTAAAGAGACTGCATAGAATTAAATAATTTGAACTTTGAAGTAAGTAGAAGCATATATGCATTTGTTCTCAAATCGGTTTATGGAATTCTCAACTGGAGCCTTCAACAACTATGAATAGCTTTTCATAGCAATTTGTTTCCTTTGAACTGCTATACAATTTAACCCACTTCTATTTTTTGCCACTTCTTTCCATCACTGAGTACAGTCTTCATGTTAAACTTTTCTCCAAGCATTTTCCCCTTAAATCCATTTAAAGCAATAGTTTCTACCCTATTCAGCACTAGATCTACACTAATTCTAGCTCGGGGGTTGCTATAGATCAGTTATCTACTCATGTAATCTCCTTTGAGTTTTGATCGATGGCTGTGTTTTTTTTACTTCAAAGTTTGAAGATCAAGATCAAGATTTCATATAAGAAAAGATCCCCAGTTAAATTAAAGTTGCTCAACCGAGCACTAAAACCGCTAATACAGCATCCAAGACTGGGTCAGCTACTATAAATTCACCTACCACTTACTCTGTCAGGCTCGGACTCCCATCCAAGCTAGACCTGCTTGAAGCAAGCTACTCCTCTTGAGAGAGAGGTATAGGTAGTGATTAGTGAGTCTTCTCTTTCTCCTTGGTCTGAGGTCGAGTTACTTCTCATAGAGGAGGAAAATTCAAAACAATAGGCTGTCTATGAGGAAAATTCAAAACAATAGGCGGTTGATTGTTGAGTCCCCACGTCCACATCAGTTCCCTCCTTGTTACTTCCCTCATACAAGACCAAATGAAAATTTCCTATGAAAGCATTTGTTCTTTGATTTCTGAGATATTTCACATAACTCATTATGGATATTCTATCATAAATCCTTGCATGCATGCATATGGATTGTGCTCAATAGGATATGAAGCGTTTAAACCTACCAATAGAATGTGAAAGGATGCAAAGCTGGAAGAATGGAGCACAAATTTACAGACCAATGGTTGCAATTTTCCTTATTTATAGTGGAGCAGAATAGAAGAAACTATATACAACTTCAAATAAGATGATACCAAATCTGAGTTCAGGATCATGTCAGATGTTTGCGTGAATGGCCTATTTTTCAGTCTCCTTTTTCTTTTTGTTTTGGGGGAAGGGGTGGTGGTTAGGGGAGAAGCAGGGAAGAGGAAGAGAAGGCACTAAATATACTTACTCATTTGGGACTAGTGGTGTTGACTTTACTTTTGGCTGAACTACTTGTCCAATGGCAAATATGCCGCCACCATCACTGCCGTCTAGGCAATGTGAAAAAACTTTGTTCACCTTCCCAGATGCAGCTAGCTGTGAAATAAGTGATGAGTTTGCTTGTCCAAAACCAATTATTCCGTCAACCGCTTGAGTAGATGAGCCTAGCTCTCCTGATTGTCTAGATGAGCACCTATCTTGGATCAAAAACATGTAAGTTACATAAATGTCCTCAAGAGATAAATTACTTGCTAAAAAGTAGTACTCCATCACAGGCTCGAGTAGCATAATTTACATCTAAGAAACCAACATACTATATGGTGACAAAACCAGAATTAACAATTATAGGAGGAGACAGTACAGAATCAAAACCATTGAAAATAATCGGCTAGGAAGAAATTACTTCATTGGATATATTAATGAGTGCCGCTGTCAGTAATTCCTCGTTAAAAAAAGTGAAGGGAGGAAAATATTACAGAAGCTAAACACTTTTAATTAATATTACAGAAGTTAAACATTAGCACAATAACAACCTATTCTGGATATAAAACTTTATCATGCTCAGTATACAGAATTGCAGAAAACAAATATAACATGTCATCAGCAGAACTTTTTATGTATTGACTTACCAATGATGTGTAAAGCACCTAATATAATAGAGCAAGAGACTGTGATACTGACATTGTTCCATGAAGCCATTCAAGATTCCACTTACTGAACTAACATAGGATCGGGAAACAATATACAAGAGAGTCAGTGTGAGGAGAAAACAGCTTTCCCTTCTTTTTTTTCTTTTGGTGCTTCACTCTGTAAACTAGTGAGTATTCATGATACTCCACTACATAAACTGCTACACCAATGCAGTCAATATCTCTGCTCTAGACTGTAATGACTTGTATACTCAAATGTGCATATCAACTACTTCTCAGACGTTTCCTCAGCAGGGAACTTATTTAATATGGCATAACTAAGACCGAGACATTAAATAATTCTTATTCTAAGCATTTCCTTCCCCTGGTTCTTCAGCTCAAGAGAGGTTGAAATTAAACATCCCAATTCAATTAGCAATTTAAATATCTACTTCAACAAATATGCAAACTGCACAGGTTTCACGTTTACTTGAAGTGCCAGATGCTGCTACTACAGCAAATCTATTTTTTAAAACTAAAATTGGTGAAAGAGACAAATTTGTTTCTTTTCCCAATGAACTGCAACAGAATCTATTTTAACCAAAACCAGATTCCAAACATTGTTTGGAAAACAAAACATTCAGACAGGGTAGTAGAACTTGGTGAAGTGAAAAAATGGTTACCAAAGAAAAGCAAAATATTCCTCTATGGTAGTCATCCAAGTCTAACATCAATACATTTGGCAACAATTAACATAAATAGATTTGAATTACAAGGATAAAATTACCCAAATGCTATGGATCCATTCATGGATGTGGTTTGAAGATCCCCAGAGACTTGATCAAAATGAATGAAATCCTTAACAAAGTATCCAGAAGTTGAGCTGCCATCTCCGTAAGTAACCTGATATTCACAGGGTGATCCCACCCTGCAATCTGAGTAGGGAGCATTAAACATATCAGTGCAGAAGTCTTGGTCGCAAGAAACACTTTTCCCAGTGGATGAGGCTTTTAAGTCATACAGCTTCAATTCTATCTGTAGTATAACAACATAGATGAGAAACCACAAGGACGGATCAAGAACAGAAAGTCAACAATCTGAATAATTATATTATACATACTGGAATCCATTTTCTTTACATGGATGGCAAAAAGATGCGTAAACTAGAAGAATGATCATACCCCAAGACTGCTTTTTGAAGGACATCTCATACAGCCAGCACAATTCACCCATAAGATGTCACTTCCAGTATCTACCTGGACATGATAGTCCTTAGAAGGAGTCCCGATTGTAAGTTTAGTGTAATAGAGCCTGCATGATTTATTTATGAAGAAAACATGACTACAATTTCACTAGAAAGAATGTGCATACATGAATAACACAACGCCACCACTGCCTCCTGCATAAACACACTTTTCTTTCCTTTTTTGTGGATTTGATGAGGGTCACAATTTGATAGAGTGCATCTTTCTCCAAACACAAATTAGAATAAAAAAAATATAATCTGATATGTTTCTCGATAAGACCATAACATTCCTCCATCTCCCTTAAGTATATACCTATAACTAGAGCCAATGGCGGAGCCAGGATTTTCACTAAGGGGATTCGAAATATAAAAAGTAAACACACGAAATGGCCAAAAGGGGTTCACCATCTACC
This sequence comes from Solanum etuberosum, assembly GCA_029582245.1. NCBI lineage: Eukaryota > Viridiplantae > Streptophyta > Magnoliopsida > Solanales > Solanaceae > Solanum > Solanum etuberosum. Next base: position 63,989 of record JAJONR010002501.1, on the reverse strand, counting down.
ATATATTCCTAAAAAAATAATACTAACCATGTATAAATGGGATAATTTTTCCCAAAGGACTAGAGCAGAAACATTAACAAGTGAAAAGCTAACAACTCTATTTGTGTTCCCTCTTCAACAATGAAATGGGAATTTTCATCACTAAAAGACAATCTCATTCCAAAGAGGAAAATTAACCATCCTGAGCATAGAAAGCAGACCACTTATGTCAACCAAGTTGATTCGTTTCTACAATCACTTGCATCAATTATGAAAAAGGAAAGCCCCCTAAATACAATATCCAAAGAAAACACAAGAATCAGTACAAACAAGTAGAATTAAACAAAGGGAACTAACGCTGCATCAGTAGGTTGGCCATTGCCACCCAATTCAAAGTCAACGGCTGCAAGCATTCTGCCATGGCGGCGACTATCATGAGCTTTGAGTTCCTTCAAGATTGAACCTCCACGCCCACCATACTTATGTTTCACATTAAAAACAAAATTTTCTCCCTTCACTGCCACAGCCAAAACCCAAATTAACAGCAATATCAAATACCCTTTTCTCCTCAGATCCATTATCACAACATACAAACACAACACACCCACTTTCCAAAATCCAATCTTTATACACACCCACAAGAGAAAAATGGGATGTATGTATGTATGAATGAATGGATCAAGAAAAGAACTTTTTTTCCTTTATACACAACAATGATGAAATATTATCTTTTTCTTGATTTGGACTGAGAAAAAGAGTCGGTTGTGAAAAACCCAAAAGGAAGAAAACAGGATACAGAACAAATATAGTAAATGTAGATTGGCGTCAAGACTCGGGACTCTTCAAAGTGTAATTCTTTACAATTTTCGAAAGAAGAATAAAATAGTATAGTTATCTTTGAGGAAATGGTGTGTGTTCTGAAAAAGAGAAAGCTTTGTGATGATGCAATGGTGTAGCTCACGTTTGGTTGTCATACTTGTCTGCACATTACTTTCTTGAATACACATTTTCACACTCTGCGCCTTCTTGTTTTACTTTCTATTAAAAAAAAAAATTGGCTATAATATAAAAGGGTGTAATTTAAGTTGGCATCAACTAATATTTATGTCTTTTTTGATGTACACATTTAAACACTTAAATTTGTATAAAGTTAAATAAATAGATGGTAAACACACCTAGCATAATACACGTGAGGATGCGAATTTCAGACGGAGTCTACTTATTGAAGTTTAAACAAGTTTAAGTATCTACTTGTGCATATCCAAAATTGAAAGACATAAATGTCAACTGAGGTCGAGTTAAACATTTATGTAATATTTTTCTATTAGATAACAAGTTTCATAATTACTTATAATTATCTATCACCGTATATGATGCATTGGATGGAATTGCTTTTCTCTTAACTAGAAGTTTTAGGTTTGAGCCTTGAGTATGAAAAATACTTGGTACGGAGTGCTACCCTCGAATAGAGCCCAACCCGATGTGAATTCGAAATAGTCGGAGTCTGATGTTGAGGTGAAAAAATAAGTACTCTTGAAAGTCATAGGTGAGTTGTTTAGCTAGCTAGACTGTTTCTCAAGTATTAAGGCAATGTAAACTAGTTGAAAATTGCTTGTTGATGCAAAATTTTCTAAGTACACGTTTTCAAATTGAAGGGGACCACTAAATAGATTTATAGACTATATTTTTATTGTAAACATGGAGGGGTCGAAATAATAAAAAGAAAGTCAAGATTATGAGTATATATTAAGCGCAAAGAATATTTTCAAATACTAAAAAGGATCGAAAAAATTATATTTTATTAAACTATATATTAGAGATAACAAAGTGAAAATTCAACCTTCCATATATATATAAAGGGATCAAAATTTGAGAGCAGGGTGGAAATATCCTTTCCCGAGAGGTGTATAAAATGAACATTGTCTGGTTAAAGTGTCTAAGTGAAATTTGATGCCAACTTTAAGGGTTCATCGATGGATTTGGCCTATGTTTTAACAATGCACCTTAACCATGCATGTATGGAGTGTAAGCACATAGCCATGCATTATTATCCACAAATACTCAACTTGTAAAAAAACAAGAAACATAGTTGAGCACACACGGCAATCTCAAGAAGATTAAGGATTAAGTAATGATAATTAATTAACACCACCGTACAAGTTACAATGCTATTAAATAATAGTAAATATTAAACTCTCTCCGTCCAATAATAGTTGTCCACTATTGACTTGACATACCCCTTAAGAAACTATAAATAGAAGAGTAATTTTACTATATCACCCTTTGAATATAATACATACAATGTAATAGAGAAATGACTATAATTAATGATAAGGGTAAATTAGAAAGTAAGTGTAAAATTATCTTATTTCATAAAGTGGACAAACATTATTGGACATCCCAAAATAGTATAGTGGATAACTATTGTTGGACGGAGGGAATAATTCTCACTATCTAACAATGCTAATTAAGGAATGATAAGTTAATTGTTTTATATATATATATATATATATAGTACAAAAGTCAAAATTGTGAAGGTCCTAATTTATTTCTTTGTAATGTTGTTTTTACGTCCAAATTATGATATAATTAGAGCTTGACGATGTTAACAATCGAATACTTACGACAATTATTATCAAACAAATATAAAGTTAGAATGTAGGACAATAATTGCATTTTAATGTTAGTGTATGGATCTTGTCTAGGTGGACTAATGATATGAAAACATGTGGTATATGCGTCCGATTACGAAGAGTCGAATGATGAGCAAATTACTGAGTTGAGGGAACGACATTCGACTTAGAAGGATTCCGAGATTGATGCCTCACCAGCATACATACCATGTCTAACTCTTCAAGGTCGAGATTTCCGTCCGCCACAAAGTGTTAGGATCGAAATAATCATATGTCATGTGTAAGCTAGCAATGCAAACTTCAAAAGTGTTTGTGTTTCATCTTTTCTTTGTATTTTTTATTTTTATGTGTTTTTTATTTTTTTGTGGATAATTTACTGTAATTCTTTCATATGTATGTAAAACTTAACTTCTCATGATTCTACGATTGTATGTGGAACTAAACTTCTCATTATTCTACGATTATGATAATCACATGTGTAAGCATTAAGATTTTATTGGATTTAAATCCATAAAATTGATTAGGATTATATTAAATTCAAGAAAATAGTTGAGATTACGTGGCAATTCAAGTCGAATTAAATAAACCACTAAAAGCATGCCACGTGTCAAAGCTATGTGGCAACCCAAGTCAAATTAAATAAACCACTAAAAGCATGCCATGTGTTAAAATTATGTGGCAATCCAAGTCAAATTAAATAAGCCACTAAAATCACGCCACGTATCAAAGTTATGTGGCAATCCAAGTCAAATCAAATGAGCCACTTGAATCATGCCACGTGTCAAAGTTATGTGGCAATCCAAGTCAAATTAAATGAGCCACTAGAATAACGCCATGTATATATGTGACATGTTTTGACCAATCAAATCAAAGTTTTTCACCGAAGGAATATGATTGGTCGGTTCAAACCGACCAATCAAATCACACAAGTATACCACTTTCTACTACTATAAATAGGGGTCCTCATTATTCATAGAAGGGAGGTTTTTCAAGAACAAGAAGCAAGAAGAGAGCTCGTGGATCAAAGGCTGCAAATTCTCTACAAGCTGCAAGTTCAAGCAATCAAGTTCAAAGTTCAAGTTCAAGATCAAGAACAAAGGCAAATATCAAGATTCAAGATCAAGTACTTGTTCATACTTATTATTCGTCATAACCATACAAGTGTTCGTGACGAATACTTCAAATCAAAGTTCGAAAACTAAAGATTCAAGATCAAGATATTCAAGCCCTTGACTCTAAATCAAATTCAAGTCCAACATATTTCATATTATTTTGAAGAATCAGAGGATTTTCATAGAAATTGTAACAAACACTACATTTTGAAATCAAATATTACACTTTGTTACTCTGATTTTCCTGTTTTGATTATTTATTTTTCTCGGCTCGAAAATTTGTTGTTTACAAATTTTGGCACCCCCAGTGGGACCAAATCTTCCCTTCATCTCTTCTCTCATAAATGAAATCCGAAAATCTGAAGCTGCAAAGGTAGAAGAATGAGTACTTCAAGCCTCGCCTTTGAGTTTCATCGAGTCTTACACTCCGACAAGCCTTGAAGCAGGGGGAATTTGTAGACATTGAAATTTTGTGGGACTTTACAAGACATGTTTAATTCGAATTGAGACTCTAGAAGGTGTGTTCAGTTTCAATTAGAATTCTTGGAGGCTACTCAACCCTAAACCTTAGTTCATGCCTATATAAAGGGTACTAAATTCCCTTAAAAGGCATCTCAAAAATTCCATAAAGAGATCGAGATCTTGAATATTCCACAAAAGTGATGGAATATTAATATAGAGGTCAAATTTAAATCATCCTAGTTCGAGAAATACGCCACTAACGACCCTCGAATCATGGATAAATCTTAGGAGAGTAGAATCAAGGGAGGAACAAAATTATACCCGCACTATTATCAATAAAATATTCATGTTTCTTCATATTTTATTTATGTGGTTTATTTATTTACCATATATTTAAAATTTGTTGCAAACAAATTGGCATGCCCAGTGGGACAATCTCTACCTCTCATCTCTTTACATCGATCATCACATTTCAAGAACACTAAAATGACATCTAAGAAGTTCAACTCCAAATCTGTTGTTGCTAAGACTGCCAATTCCAAGTTTTCCTCGGTGGTGGAGAACATACTGGATGCTACTAGGGAAAGTTTGGGACCCATCACTAGGAACAAAGCAAACTTACTGGGACAACAAACACTTCAAGTGTCCTCTGCATCAGTTCCTATTTTGGATCTCCCATCTTCAAAGGGGGTAAGATTTTTTCCGAATGAATTAGAAGAAGGAGAGAATATAGCTGAGATTGTTGAAAAGACATTGGCCCGACTCAGTTCGTTTAATATCAAGGATCATACTGTTCGATATGAAGATGATGTTTTGATCACCAGATCTGCCCACTCACTCCACGTAACTTGTTCCAATCAGATTTCAATTTGAGGGAAAATATGTGCTTTACTCAATCATCCGTAATGGCAATCCAAGCAATGGAGATTAACACCTCAACTGTTGAAGAACAATTGGCAAGTTTGACAAAGGCAATTGAAGGCCTAACAAAATATGTGCAAGATCAGGATAATCAGATCGTTAAGTTGACGGACAGAGTTGAAAATGTTATGGAGGGGGGCTCAAGCCATGCACCAGGAAAACGCCTCATGGTGAAAGCAAAAAGAGAATCATCTACAAAGCAAACACATGTTAATGATGAATTGCAAGTATCAGCTGAAGGGGAAATACCCATTCATCAACTGAAAGACTTCATAATGGGAACTATCAAAGATAAATATGATGTCTCTTCAAAGTCATCATTTACATATACGAAGCCATACACTTCAAGAATCGATGTTTTGAAGATGCCTGCAGGTTATCAACCTCCAAAATTTCAACAATTTGATGGCAAGGGAAATCCAAAGCAATACATTACACATTTTGTTGAAACTTGCAATAATACTGGAACTTATGGAGATTATCTGGTTAAATAGTTTGTGCGCTCCTTGCAAGGAAATGCCTTCGACTAGTATACGGATCTCGAGGCTTGTTCCATTGATGATTGGGAACAACTTGAACATGAATTTCTCAATTATTTCTATAGCACGAGGCGCACTGTGAGCATGATTTAACTCACGAATACACGTCAATGGAAGGATGAACATTTCATTGAGTTCATTAATCGATGGAGGAACGCAAGCCTCAATTGCAAGGATAGGCTTAGTGAAACCTCTGGAATAGAAATGTGCATTCAAGGAATGCATTGGGGACTTTGTTACATCTTACAGGGTATCAAGCCCAAGTCATTTGAGAAACTAGCCACACGTGCTCATGATATGGAGTTAAGCATGTCCTCAAGCGGAAATGAAAGACCACCTATTTATGAACCTCGTAGGGGAAAGGACAAAGTGGAGGTGAAGAAAGGGGGAAAGTTTGCACCTAAGTCTGAAAATAAAGAATCAATTAATGTTAAGGCCGCACCTTTGAAAGTCGCCACAAAGCTAAGTAACAATCAAATTGTGAAGAGCCTGACTTTTCAAAACAACACCGGCAGAAAGTTATCTTTGAAGGAAATGCAAGCAAAGAAGTATCCATTCATGGACTCAGATGTTCCAGCAATTTTTGAAGAGCTCATTGCGTTAAAACTCTTTGACTTACCTGAAATGAAGCGCCCAGACAAAGCTGGAAGGACTAATGATCCAAATTACTGTAAATATCATTTTTTGATGGGTCATCCTATTGAAAAGTGTTTCATCTTTAAGGAAAAGATCATGGACTTAGCCTGTGAAGGAAAGATATTGCTTGAAGACGAGAAGGAAAATTCAAATCAAGTCTCTATCACTTTTGGCTCACATGATCCCACAGTTCTTTGCAACTTTGTCGAAGTACATAACTGTGATTGTGTCCTAGCCACATCACCACCAATGATGATTAAATTTGGTGAGTTTGAACCAATCGATGTTAGCAGATCATTGTTTCTTCAATTGATGAATGAGGCAATAGCGAGAAGAAACTCTTTAGCGGGAAATCAATCGGATTGTGCCGATGATGAAAGATGGATTTTGGTGACACGACGAAGACGCTGCAAAGTAAACTCACGAAGAGAGCCAAGTAAGGAAGTGACAAGAGGAAAGATGAAGAAATTCCTCAAAACTCAAAGAGTAAAGAAGAATGTGAAGAAACCAAGAGTTGTGGAGAATCACTATCAAAAACTACGTTCTCCGGTGACATTGGAGGAATTCTTACTAAGCTGGTTCCACACGAAGATTTCCCATTGTGACACCAAGGCCTCATGTTGTAACATTGACAAAGAAGAAATAGTGGGGGAAGAATCATCACCAGCCTTACTTCCGTCGCATGAAAATCCCATCAAGTCTCTCTTAGAAGAAGTGAATACTTGTGATGCAAAGTTCACATTCACTAATGATGATCTTTTGTTGGGTGAAACATCACATAATCGTACTTTATATATGGTAGGTTTTGTGCGTGGGCATAAAGAAAATAGGATTATGGTGGATGATGGTTCCGAGGTCAATATTCTTCCTATTCGGACTTTGAAAGAACTTGGAATCCCGATGAATGAACTATCATAAAGTCGTCTAATGATTCAGGGGTTCAATCAAGGGGGAAAAGAGCCACTGGTGCTGTCAAAATAGATATAACAATGGAAGATATGTGTTCGAGTGCATGGATGCATGTTACTGACTCAAATATCTCGTATAATATCTTGTTAGGAAGGCCATGGATTCATGAGAATAAAGTGGTGCCATCCACATACCATCAGTGTTTTAAATACTTTAAAGATGGGGTTCAAAAGAAGGTAGTCGATGATGATGAACCTTTCACCGAGATAGAAGCACACTTTGCAAATGCAAAGTTCTACTTAAAGAATCATGTCTCAAAGAAAGTCAAAATTGATAACTCGATACCAATCAGAAAGGTTGATATCGAAAATAGGCTTGATATAGCAACTGAAAAGGTAGGGGTTATGATGGAAAAAGATCAACAACTTTCGGATATGAGCAGAGTACCCAAGACGAGCGAGAAATCTTCAAGTAAGTGAGTGTCTCCTATTCTTCACTATGTCTCAAAGGAAAATAAGGTCAAAGTCCAACCTTATAAGTCGTAGAGTAAAGGATTGACATTTCCTATCAAGCAAATCAATGCACTCAAATCACCTTCAAAAGTGTTAAGAGGATTTGTCAAACCATCAAACCATGATTCATATGAATCACTTCTTCAGAAGCGTACAATTGAAGGTTGACCCAAATACTTATAAATTATTGGTGAAAGGAGGATATAATCCTGATGAAACCTTTAAATTAGGGAAGCTCCCGCATGAAGTTATTGAAAAGTAAAATCATGGCCTAAATCCTACTCAAAGGATGATAGATAGAAAGAGGGTACATTGTCAAACAATCACATGAAGGCTTGGATTACAAATAACCATCACCAGTCCGAATCTCTATCAGAAGGATGAGCATCAACTACATTAGCATGATAAAAGATCCAGTGATGTCTAACGAAAGGCCTTCTGTGTTTGATCGACTTACTGTCCCAACTTCTAATATTTATGTATTTGATCGGCTTGCCGAGTCAACTCAAGAAACTTCAGTGTTTGATCGTTTGGGACCAATGAAGAGGAAATACAAATGCCACGGAGATTGTAGAAGAATGTGAGGATGCGTTCATTCTCAAGAGCACGGTCCACCCAAGAATTGTCCAAGTTTGATTCCTTCTAGAATGAGGCGGGAAGCAAAACTTATAGTTTCATGTGGGGAGGTCCTCAGAGCAAGAATGCATACTATAGTTCACACTAAGGAGCGGGATGAAGATGAAGAAAGTGTAGGATCATCACATCACAATTTGTGACAAGGAAAGCACTTCACCTCATGCAAAGATTAAGGACAAATTTGTTGATGTTCAAACATGTCATCACATATCCTTCAATGATGATGATCCTCAAGAAGATGAGGACGCTAAAGATGCACCCCCTGAACTTGAGGAAGGGATAAAGAATACTGTCGATACCTTAAAGGAAGTGAACCTTAGGGTCGATAATGATATGAGGCCTCCATATGTAAGTGCCTCATTGAATGGCGATGAAGAAAGGAAATACATTGAGTTGCTTTTGGAGTTTAGAGATGTATTTGCTTGGAGTTACAAAGAGATGTCGGGATTAGATCCTAGAGTTGCAGTTCATCGTCTTGCTGTGAAATGAGGTGTTCATCCTGTTAAGCAAGCTCAACGTCGATTTAGACCTGAACTAGTTCCTTTGATCGAAACTGAAGTCAACAAGCTCATTGAAGCATGTTTCATTCGTGAAGTCAAATATCTTACACGGATTTCAAGCATTGTGCCTATAAGAAAGAAGAATGTCCAAATCCGAGTTTGTTTTGACTTTAGGAATCTTAATAATGCATGCCCTAAGGATGAATTTTCTCTTCCAATCCCTAAGCTTATGATTGATGCCACGACTGGATATGAGACAATGTCTTTTATGGATGGTTCATCTGGATACAATCAAATTCGCATGGCACCAAGAGATGAAGAACTTACTGCATTTCGTACTCCTAAAGGCATATATTGCTACAAAGTAATGCCCTTCGGTTTAAAAAATGTTGGATCTACTTATCAACGAGCCATGCAAAACATTTTTGATGACATTCTTCATAAAAATATTGAGTGTTATGTTGATGACTTAGTGGTGAAATCAAGAAAAAGGGATGACCATTTGCAATACTTGAGAATGGTGTTTGAACGACTTCAAAGATACTAACTCAAAATGAACCCTTTAAAATGTGCCTTTGGGGTTACTTCAGGGAAGTTTCTTGGTTTTATTGTTCGACATCGAGGGATCAAAATTGACCAAGACAAAATAGATGTTATTTTGAAGATGCCCTAGCCTAAAGATATTCATGAGTTGAAAAGCTTGCAGGGAAAATTGGCATACCTTAGAAGGTTTATCTCGAATCTAGCTGGCAGATGCCAACCATTCAGTCGTCTTATGAAAAAGAATGTTCCTTTTAAATAGGACCACTCTTGTACCAATGCTTTCGAGAACATTAAATCTTATATGATGAAGCCTCTAGTACTTGTAGCTCCTATACTTGGAAAACCATTGATATTATATATTGCGGCACAAGAAAGGTCAGTAGGAGCACTTCTAGCACAAGAAAACAATGAAGGGAAAGAAAATGCCCTTTATTACTTGAGTAGGACGATGACACAAAATGAGGTCAAGTATTCACCTATTGAGAAGTTATGTCTGGCCCTCGTATTCTCGATTCAGAAGATGAAACATTACTTCCAAGCTCATGTTGTACGACTTGTATCTAAAGCAAATCCTATCAAGTTTGTCATGTCCAAACCTATCTTAAGTGATCGGCTAGCAAGGTGGTACCTCCAATTTCAACAATTTGAAATTACATATATCTCTCAAAAGGCAATAAAAGGACAAGTGCTAGAAGATTTCTTAGCCAATCATCCAATTCCAAACGATTGGGAGTTATCTGATGAGTTACCAGATGAAGACACAATGTTAATTGAAATTCAACCACCTTGGAAAATGTATTTTGATGGAGCTGCGCATCGTGAAGGAGCCGGCGCTAGAGTAGTGTTTGTCACTTCATATGGAGAAGTCCTGCCATATTCCTTCACTCTTACACAACACTGCTCCAATAATGTCGCCGAATATCAAGCACTCTTACTTGGGCTTGAAATGGTTGTTGATATGAAGCAATTACAGCTGCAAATTTATGGTGATTCCAAGTTAGTGATTAATCAAGTATTAGGCGAGTATGAAGTGAAGATGCCTGAGTTACTCCCATTTCGCAATTATGCTCAAAAGATGATAGGTTGGCTTGGGGAGGTGACTATTCAACATATCTCTAGAAAGGAAAATAAAAAGGCTGATGCGTTGGCAACTTTAGCTTCTGCATTAGCATCGCCCGATCAAATGCAAGTTGTTGTTTTCCAGAAATGGATAGCTCCACCACCAGATGAACATATAGAAGAATTTGGACAAGCCATTGCTACTTTGGAGGCTGAAGTTGAAGACTGGCGACAACCAATAATTGATTACTTGTGTTATGGAATATTGCCAGAAAATCTTTAAAGGAGGACAGAAATCCGATGACAAGCCCCTTGTTTTCTTTATTATAAAGATACACTCTACATGCGATCATTTGATGGGGTACTCTTACGTTGTTTGGGGGCAAATGAATCTATTCAAGCCATGCAAGAAACACATTTTGGAGTATGCGGAGCGCATCAATCTGGGCCAAAACTTTATTTTCATATAAAAAGGATGGGATATTATTGGCAAACTATGGTAAAATATTGCTTGGATTACGCTCGAAGGTGTCAAGCTTGCCAATTTTATACATCAACCCCCTGAAGTACTATACCCAACTATTGTTTCCTGGCCATTCGAAGCTTGGGGTTTTGATGTTGTTGGGCTATTGCCTAAATCCTCTGGTGGTCATTTGTACATCCTTGCAGCAACCGATTATTTTTCAAAATGGGCAGAAGTTGTTTCTCTTAAAGAAGTGAAGAAAGAGAATGTAGCCAACTTCATTCGGGTCAATATTATCTATCATTTTGGCATTCCTCGATATATATTGACAGACAATGGAAATCCATTTGATAACAAGTTGATGACAAAGATATGTGATCTTTTTGGCTTCAAGCAACGCAATTCCTCAATGTACTATGCTGCTGCTAATGGGCTCACTGAAGCACTTAACAAGACACTCTGCAACTTGTTGCAGAAAGTTTTCATCAAATCTAAGAGAGATTGGCATGAAAGAATGGAAGAAGCTCTTTGGGAATAAAGGACCACGTATCGTACACCAACACGTGCGACTCTTTATTCTCTTGTTTATAGAGTTGAAGTAGTCCTTCCACTCGAGCGTGAAATTCTGTCATTTCGGCTTGCCATTCAAGAAGGACTCACTGATGAAGAAAATGCTCGGTTACGTCTTGAAGAATTGGAGGCTCTTGATGAAAAGAGACTAGAGGCTCAACAAAGTTTAGAATGATATCAAGCTCGTCTAGCTCGATCTTTTAATAAAAAGGTTCGTCTTGGATGCTTTCAAGTTGGTGACCAGGTTCTTGTTGTAAGAAGGCCCATTATTACCTCTCGTCGATCTGGAAGCAAGTTCTCTGCAAAATGGGATGGGCCATATGTTGTACAAGAAGTATATTCAAGTGGCGCCTACAAGCTGGTTGACTCAGAAGGATGGCGTGTTGGCCCTATTACTGGGAAGTTCATGAAAAGATACTATCCATAAAGGAAATAAGCATGCTCCTTAAGGTACGAGCCTAAACTACATGTCACTCCTGGCCCGCAAGAGTATAAATTTTGTACGGCACAAAAAAATCACTCACTCCCCCAAAACTACGTTGTGACTTGATCCACTTCACTGAGGTACGTAGGCGCTTAGAACCATATTCTAAGTTCAGTTGTAGGAGTGTCAAAAAATCACATGTTTCCACTTAATCCTCTTCATCGAGATACATAGGCACTTAGAGTTACACCCCAATTTCAATCTCATAAGTTCAAAAAAAAAAAGAGAAGGAAACCATTATTTGCACATCGCAATATTCCTTTAAAATGTCATAGACTGTCATTCGAGTCGACGTCAATGAAATATCTGTATAAATTCATAAATCTTTTAGCCATGATTTTTGTACATGTTATATTACTAAAAGTCATCTTTCTGATGGAATTAAAAATCACATCATTTCGACCTTTCTACGCTGAGATATGATTTTTTTAACAAGGTCATGCAAATCTGAAACGGTAAGCAATTCAGCATGTGAAGTCGATTTCTGAGATTTATCTGGGACAACTCTGAGAGATTGGAGCTACGAAGTTTGGACATGTTTTAGATTATGAGGTTTAATTTTGATATATCAAGTCTCTCATGACTCTGATGTTCTCACATCACGATATATCTTTTATACTATTAAGACACAGAGCTGATAAACAATGATTTTTGAAGCTTTACAAAAGAAATATTAAATGTGCGATATTAAGGCAATCAAAATGTTTATTTGCTATTGATATTGAGAACATCAACTAATCAATCAAAATGCTAAAAAAGGAAAAGGAAAGAGAACAGAAAGCTAAAACCCTCTAAGACCCTCTTCTTCTCTTCTACGTCATCTGAGACTTTTGTAGTCACTAAAGAAACATCAGCGTATTTGTTGAACTCCTGTTCAGCTACCAAGATTTTAGATTCGACATCTTCAACTTCTTTCTTAGCGGCATCTCGGAGAGCTTTTAACTCCTTCACATTTTTCTTCGCTTCCTTAAGGGATTGACAGGCAACCGATAATTCTTCAGATTTCTTATTCTTTTCATGCAAGACAAGATAAAGGTGTTCCTTGGATTTCAAATATGACTCGGATTTATCAAATTCTACGGCCTTATCAGTAAGAGAGGATCACGCTTGGTCATAAGAAAAAACGAGTTTAAAGAAAAACTCCAATAAAGCCTTCAAAGGGGAAATATCCACACCCATGGATTTTACATCATCAAGAATTAGTTGAATCTCATCCTTAAGAGAAGAAGCACGGTCTGCATTAAGGTCAAAAAGTTTAGAATGGATCTTAGACGACCTTTCTTCCATCAAAAACAGACTTGGATGTTGTCGGTTGCTTAGAGGAATTGAGATTGACATTTGTTATGGTTCTTTCATGAGAAATATAAGTAACCTCTTGTCCTGTTAGAGGCATCGAAAAAGATTTCCTTGAATCTGGCCCCTCTACGGACTCAGCACTATCTTGAGGCTTGGTTTCCAACATGTTGAAATTGTTTGGCTAAAATAAAGAAAAAAAAGGATAATAATTAGTGAAGTCATTTGGACCATGTGATGATAAAAAAAAGTTTAAATTATTACCTCTTTAATAGTTGTCAAAGTCCTTGAATTGTTATCAGTAATATCCACCACATGTAAATCAATATCTTTCGGCATGTCTGGAGGTGGTCTCACTCTCTTCTAACAACGATCGCCACAGGTGCTACTATTCTCATCTTGAGATGGCCGCTTGTGAGAAGTTTGATGAGTTTGAGTTGAACACTTTCCCTTTTGGACTTTTTCATTAGGAGGTCCCTTGATCTTGTCTGGAACACCAACTCTACATTTTAAAACAGGAGATTGGTTCAGGATTAAGACCTCTTCGTCATTCTTTTGAATAGCATCAGAAGTCGAACCAACAACATTCACCAAAAACTGCATATGATTTTCAAGAAGGGTCCCATGCACCTTTTCCCACCAGGACTTATAATTGAGGGAAAATTTTTTCTTCATGTTGGATCCACTAGGAGGAAATGTTGCTCTTGCCCTAGATTTAGTCAACACACAAATTTATGCAAGCCTTAATCCATCTTCCAAAGAAGCTTCACGAAAATCTTGATCCAATCGACCAGGAGTATCCTGAAAAAATTCAAATTGATGACTGAATCTGTGAGAACTATATGGCTCAATGATAAATGCATTTCCATCCCTTAAAATAAGACAATTTGAGCGAACACTCATAAATAAATTCGATTGATACACTTTTTCAGTTTCATCATCACGATAGTGGTATGCATGAGGCCTATGAATAAATGTTGTATCCCAAGCAATGGTTCCTCCTCCATGTATATGCTTTGTTGCATCCTCTTTTCCAAAGTACCTTGCAGCTCCTTCACCCAAAAAGGTAGTCATCAGGGGATCAACAGGTCCACCAGTTAATGGATAATGGGTCTTAAAGTAAAAGGCCAACCAACCATACACATAATGGATCGGAAAACAAGTCTGGACGAGATTAAGTCGCGAACATCTCAAAATTATGTTTAGACCTTTGTAAATGCTGGCTAAAACTGGAATCGCAAGACTAACTCTTCGACCACATGCTAAATGACAGGCATTTTTGAAGACACCCGGATGAATAAAGCCATCTTCCTTAGTAGGAAGAACAAATATACACAACCAACAAAACAAAAATGCTGCCAAGTATGTTTCGTCTATCTTATGACTCTTAACTTGTAACTTATGAAACAAGGCTTCTTCATCAGAAGACCACTTAAGAGACTCATCAAGTACCCTAGTTGGATTGTGAGATGATTTAAGATGGGCAGATTTCTTTCCCTTTCTGGGTGTGGGTTGTCCATACTTTGTATATTTCTTACACCAAAATTCTACCCATGTTTCCACAGAAACATTCGGATTATCATTATTTTCTGCTTGTAGCTGATGAAAGGTGTCAAATAAATGCTCACAAGATTGGGGGAGGAACCTTTTTTCCATTTTCCAATATGCTTGTGAGTTCTTCAACATTCGGCACGACCTCTTCATAGAGACAACCTGTTATGGGTAGACCAACAATCACATGTAAGTCCCAAAGTGATATGGATAGTTTCCCGACTGAAGTGAGCAATGTGTTTGTAACAAGACACCAAGCTTCGCAAAAGGCTTGCATAATGTTAGTGTTACGATCATAAGTAAAAAGTGAACCATACACAACATTATATATTTTTGCGTCCTTCAAAGTTTGGCGACTCCTACTATGGATATCTTCAGCCCACTCCCAATACCCTAGAATGTAGTGAAACTCTCCTTCAGAAGTGAAAGTATCATTCCATCGAGTCTCTCAATTTATGATTCGCCGCCCCAAACATGTTAAAGAAGTTGCAATATTTTTGGTACGGTAATTAGGAGAGAAAAGTACCCATGTGTTGGGAGGACGACTGTTATATTCTAAAGTCCAATCATCTAAACCAGGAAGTTCCCCTAGAGAAGGCCACAGAGAGGCATACTGACCACCTAATGGCTTCTCTACAAGCAATTTGGTCTCCACTTCACTGTTCTTATGATCTGATATTACAAGGTATCGTGACTTGGAAGAAGAAGACGTCAAATCTTTGAAGTGAACCATGATTCGAACTGCACAAACAAAAAAGGGGACAAGTGTTTTATTAGCACTTAAGTTAGTAATTCAATAACCAAGGTTATAAATCTAGGCAATAAGTAACTATTCCTTTAAGCGCGAATTATCCATAGGTCTAGATAATGTAAAGTCCTAGCTACTCATGCAAAGTCTTAGCACCAAAGGGTGTGAAGTCTTTGGTTCAAGATGATGTGATGCCTTCGGATTAAAGCATATAATCTTCGCCTTAGACGGTGTAAAATCTTTGGCTCAGACGCTATAATGCCTTCGGCTCAATTCATGTAAAGTCCTTATCTTAGACAGTATGAAGTCTTTGACTCAGACAACATGATGTCATCATCTTAAAACATGTAAAGTCTTTGCCTTAGACGGTGTAAAGTCTTTGGCTCAGACGACATGTTTTGCCTTAGACGGTGTAAAGTCTTCGGCTCGGACAACATAATGTCATCATCTTAAAACATGTAAAGTCTTTGCTTTAGACGGTGTAAAGTTTTTGGCTCAGACGACATGCTTTGCTTTAGACAGTGTAAAGTCTTTGGCTCGGACGACATGATGCCCTTGGCTCAAGCCATGTAAAGTCTTTGTCTTAGACGGTGTAAAGTCTTTGACTCGAACAATATAATATCTTTGACTTAGACGGTGTAAAGTCTTCCTCATAAGCAATGTAAAATTGTTGGCTCAAACAGTGTAACACTTTTTGGCTCAAATAGTGGGGAAAAAGAAAAAGAAAATCATAGATTGAATGAATAAAAGAAAAATGACGAAAGCAATGTCAAGAATATAGATTGACTTCTGCTTAATAAACTACTTGAATTATCATCATGAATATAGTGCTTATTGATTTTCGTAAGTTATTAACAAATCAATTGTGGGAGCAATCATGTTTCAGTAACTAAGGTGAAAGCAAAAGAAGAAGAAAAAAAAAGTGAACAAAATTGTCCTATCTATTTCACATATCAATATTTCTTTGTTCCAGATGACACAAAGCATGTATTTTCGGAAAAAAAAAAGATTTACAACATATGACAAACATAAGCAATTCATCAATCAAAGAAGTTATTTCTTGATGAATTACAAATCATTTTAGTCACTTTCACATAACGTACAAAGTACTTGCTTGATTAAAAAAAAATTCTTTGAGAAGTCAACAAAAGTGGCTGATTGATTTATTTAAGTTCTACTCTCAACTATAAATTGTTTAAAGAGTTGACAGAAGGTCATAATGTGACAAAAGAAAAGAACAAAAAAGAAGAAGAAGTCGTTTAACAAGCTTACCAGAATAATTGATAGCTGGTCTTCAAGGTTTCTGGGTGAAATTATGAATGGGTTTGAAAAAAACTAACTGTTATATATAAAGTAGCTGAAAAGGATACTAGAGTCCTAACCCAAAACAAATTCAATATTTGATAAGTCAAATATTTTTGGGATAAGAAGATAATATTTATTTTCAAAGTTTAATCCTACAAGGACTCAAATTCTTTCTGTCCATCTGTATAGAAATACGTTATATATATACCGCAATGATAGATCTTCTAAAAGAGACCTAACATACTGAGGCGGTGGATTATTATTTGCTTCCGACAATAAAGGTGCAATACTAGTGAATCAAGTCTCCTATATGGCTTCAAAGTGTTAAACGTGATGCAGTAGGAAGTTGGAATAAGCTTGCTTCCTACGTGGCTTATTTTTTTCCCTGCATAATGGAATAAGCAAATGTCACTTTGTTATTATTAGATAAATCATATCATTTTTAAGGGTCACCAAATATTAACAAATTAAGTGAACTTGAAATCCCGTAAGTGAGGAATCTTGCTACCTATCCTTAGCACACTTACACCGTATCTTAAAGAAAGGAATTAAATTATTATTATTTTATTTTATTTATTTATTTTAAAAATAAAATAAAATACAATTCTCCAAGAGTACGATTACCCAAAATTCCTCTACAAATTGGAGAATATCTTCACTAAGTACTTCCAGCCTAGTCTAAAAAGAGAAATATCTTGACAAGACTTGAAGTAGGGGTCATTTGTAAGCATTAAGATTTTATTGGATTTAAATCCATAAAATTAATTTGGATTATATTAAATTCAAGAAAATAGTTGAGATTGTGTGGAAATCCAAGTCGAATTAAATAAACCACTAAAAGCATGCCACGTGTCAAAGCTATGTCGCAATCCAAGTCAAATTAAATAAACCATTAAAAGCATGCCACGTGTCAAAATTATGTGGCAATCCAAGTCAAATTAAATAAGCCACTAAAATCACGCCACGTGTCAAACTTATGTGGCAATCCAAGTCAAATCAAATGAGTCACTTGAATCATGCCACGTGTCAAAGTTATGTGGCAATACAAGTCAAATTAAATGAGCCACTAGAATAACGTCACGTGTATATGTGACATGTTTTGACCAATCAAATTAAAAAAATTCACCGGAGGAATGTGATTGGTCGGTTCAAACCGACCAATCAAATCACACAAGTATACCACTCTCTACTACTATAAATAGGGATCCTCATTATTCATAGAAGGGAGGTTTCTCAAGAACAAGAAGCAAGAAGAGAGCTCGTGGATCAAAGGCTGCAAATTCTCTATAAGCTGCAAGTTCAAGCAATCAAGTTCAACGTTCAAGTTCAAGATCAAGAACAAAGGCAAATATCAAGATTCAAGATCAAGTTACTTGTTCATACTTATTATTCGTCATAACCATACAAGTGTTCGTGACGAATAATTCAAATCTAAGTTCGAAAACTAAAGATTCAAGATCAAGCTATTCAAGCCCTTGACTCTAAATCAAATTCAAGTCCAACATATTTCATATTATTTTGAAGAATCAGAAGATTTTCATAGAGATTGTAACAAGCACTACATTTTGAAATCAAATATTATACTTTGTTACTCTGATTTCCCTGTCTTGATTATTTATTTTTCTCGGCTCGAAAATTTATTGTTTTGTAGACATTAAAATTTTGTGGGACTCTACAAGATGTGTTTAATTCGAATTGGGACTCTAGAAGGTGTGTTCAGTTTCAATTAGAATTCTTGGAGGCTACTCAATCTCAAACATTAGTTCATGCCTATATAAAGGGTACTAAATTCCCTTAAAAGGCATCTAAAAAATTCCATAAAGAGATCGAGATCTCGAATATTCCACAAAAGTGATGGAATATTAATATAGAGGTCAAATCTAAATCATCCTAGTTCGAGAAATACGCCACTAACGGCCCTCGAATCATGGATAAATCTTAAGAGCGTAGAATCAAGGGAGGAACAGAATTGTACCTGCACTATTATCAATAAAATATTCATGTTTCTTCATATTTTATTTATGTGGTTTATTTATTTACCATATATTTAAAATTTGTTGCAAACAACATGATTATTGTTGTATGAATTTGACTTGACTTGGTAAGATAGTTATCGTCAGATATGACTCGAGAGAGGGGTTAAGAGAATGCAAAAAGATTAAATAGAGCATGATCTTTACCCCGTGAAGGGGATTAATTTATAAGTAGGATAGAAATATACATTGTCACCTTGGTTGCGTAATTAATGCAAGATAGATTTATAAGTGTTTGTGTCACTATAATTCTGATCACCAAGAGGTAGGCGTGAAAGCGAGGGCACGGATTGTGAAATTAGGTCTTAGGCCTAACTCACACCCCAAAAGCTAGTATAAAGGAAGGAGGATTGTTCAAGTCTTATAAGGAGTCTACCCATCTCATTAACCACCAATGTGAGACTTTTTTCATTCTTTAACACCACCACTTCACACCCAATGCTTAGCATCTGGTACGTGGACAATTTTGATTTTGGGGGCCCCAATATTGGGTGAGATAGGTCATGCTCTGATACCATGTGAAATTAGGTCTTAGGCCTAACTCACACCCCAAAAGCTAGCTCAAAGGGAGGAGGATTGTCCAAACCTTATAAAGAGTCCACCAATCTCATTAACCACCAATGTGAGACTTTTGTCATTCTTAACACCCCCACCTCACGCCCAGTGCTTAGCATCTGGTGCGTGGACAATTTTAATTTTGGGGGCCCCAACATTGGGTGAGATGGGTCATGCTCTGATACCATGTGAAATTAGGTCTTAGGCCTAACTCACACTCCAAAAGCTAGCTGAAAGGGAGGTGGATATAAGGCGTCCACCCCTCTCATTAACCACTAATGTGGGACTTTTGTTATTCTTTAACACCCCACCTTACGTCCAGTGCTAAGCATCTGTTGCATGGACGAACAATTTCGATTTTGGAGGTCCCAACATTGGGTAAGATGGGCCCTACTCTAATACCATGTGAAATTAGGTCTTAGGCCTAACTCACACCGCAAAAGCCAGCTCAAAGGGAGGAGGATTGTCTTATAAAGAGTCCACCCAACTCATTAACCACCAATGTGAGACTTTTGTCATTCTTTAACACGGATCAAAAGGCTATGCAGCTCGAGAGAGCATAATCACAATAATTTAATTTAATCAACAATTTTATAGAAAATTAGAGTCAGTTCAAGTGATTATTCAACACAATTTCTAAATTCATAGCCCCATATCGATTTTATCTCATTGATTACATAAAAATCTATTCTTCCTTTCGTTAATTATTCACTAGTTATTTATTTTTTAGTTTAGTTAATTTAACATGATAACTTTGAGATTTGATTGCTTCGACAAATGATTAACATTAGTTTAATTTAATAAATAGTTAATCATAAGTCTTTGTGGATGTAATATTTATCTTTCTAGTCACTATATAACTTGGCGACCATATGCACTTACATATGCATTTCTTAAAATATGTCAAGGAAGTTTACATGACGAGTTTTAAATAAACATAAAATTAAAGTTTTATGACATGTTTATTATATTTGTAATAGGGAAAGAAATTATTAAAATAAT
The DNA here is from genome assembly GCA_029582245.1 of Solanum etuberosum. NCBI lineage: Eukaryota > Viridiplantae > Streptophyta > Magnoliopsida > Solanales > Solanaceae > Solanum > Solanum etuberosum. The sequence goes on along the minus strand of JAJONR010002501.1, from coordinate 43,544 downwards.
GTCTGCACTGAGAAAATATTATGTCAAAAGGTTAAAATTCAAATAGTTAACTAAAGTTGATTTTTTTTTAAATAGTAAATTCCAGAAAATAATATAGTGAATAGTATGACGTCAAATAGTATGTAAAATCTCAAATGAAAATAGAAAAATGTAACTTGATATGGTATGAATAAATGTTTGAGAAAATAAAATAAATAATAGTTTCATTGTTTTGCGAGTATGTCCAAAATAAACATCTCAAACATACTTCTTGAGAAGTTTTGATTCTTTAAATTTATCAAAAACAAATATTATTGATCCCCTTCAATTTGTTAGGTCTAGCGAAATCTGTGAAAATACCAAAAACGCCAGGAATTTCATCAAATTCCCAAAAATAAAACATAAGAAATTACACCAACATAAAAAATAGACTAAAAATAACTGTAAAATCTTTAAATGATTTTTTTAAAATTTTACAATTAAGTTTATTAATTAGGGATATAATTAAAGGACTACTTTAGACTTTTTCAAAACATAAGGGACTATTTTTTTTCTCTATCATTTTCTTCTAAAATACTTTGTAAAAGAAGTATAAAGAAAGCAAAGATATTTCATAAGTAAAGTTAAGAACAAAGTTGAGCAAAGGGAAGATGATGTAGACATTAGCCAGCTAAAAACATGTTATGTTGGGGAAAAGTAGAATATATAAAGGTAGGTCCTAACTCCTATATATGACCAATAATTTTTTCAAGTACTTCCTAATCCCTATGGTACTTACAATTTTATTATATTTTTTATTGAATATATTTGTATTAATTATCAAACTTTAAAGGTATTGAGACATTGTTGACTTAAAAGATTTATGAGAAAATAATCGTTCATCATTAACATGTATTGATTATCACCTTTCATTAACTAAAATTATCGATCAATCATCCGTCATGTCATCCATTTTCAGTATATAAACATTATCACTACCTAGTATTATTTAATCACCACCTCACAATTATCATTGTTGTCCGCTGACCAGCTTTACCACCTATCAACCATCACTTTTGACCATTGCCATCGTTAGCTTCAAAGATTATTTCATCAGGAAAATATTTTTTCAATAACTTATAAAACATAAGATTTTTCTAATAAATTTTGATATTTTATATTTAATCATTATTTTTACATGAACGTAATATTTGTTAATTTTAAAATAAATATAAGTCATGTATAGTCAAGTTTTGAAAAACAAATGGTTAGAGAACGATGACAGAGTTTAAAGATATTTAGTTGAGATTACAAAAAAGAAAAAAAAGAAATAGTTGAAGTTAAAAAAAAAAAAGATTTTTGTAAGTTGAAGTCGTATTTAATAATAATAAAAAAACTTAAGAAATTCTTAAAACCTAGTTAGCGTTTGGCCCCAAGTTGTCAATTATTTTTGCCAAATAATACTTGGGCCAAGTTTTTCCCAAGTTAACACTCTGTGTTTGGCCCCAAGTTTCCCAAAAAATATTTGACTATTTCAAAAAATATAATCTATATCCATAAGTTCTAAAAACTATTAAAAATATCCATAAGTTTGTATTATCTATATATAATGAATATGTTCCATTAAAAATAGAGTAAATTTTAGGAATAGCAAACATAAAAATCATATTAGCGCTCTATAGCTATAGTTTTGCTATTTGCGCTCCATAACAAACATAGTTTGCTATGGAGCATCAGATTTGTATAAAATCACAGGCAGCATCTGATTGTATAAAATCACAGGCAACATCTTATTGTATAAAATCGCAGGCATCTGATTTGTATAAATCGTAGCGATTTGTATAAATCCGGCGTCTATGTCTATGAAAATTGCGTTTGTATACGTATATGTTGTTTGCGTTTGTATATCTGCATAAAATTTGAATATGTATACAATTGAATCGAGTTAAAACAGTTGTATTTGTATATCAAATCTCTCTCTCACTTTATACAAACAAAAGTTATACATTGTATTTTGTATAATTTGTGTTTGTATAAAGCGAGAGAGAAAGGCAAAAGAGAACTGGGTAGGGGACGATTTGTATTTGTATAATTATAAGTCTATAGGACGGATAAATATGTATTTGTATATACAGTATCTCTCGCTTTATACAAACACAAAACACAATTTATACATTTGTGTTTGTATAAAGTGAGAGAGGCGAGCGAGATTCAGGGAGAGTGGAGAGCGAGATTCTCTGAATGGCAAAGTGTTTGCTACAAATTAGAATTATATGAAACTGTAGCTATAGCATTTATTTTGATTTAATAGTTTGCTATAACACACAATTTCCCTTAAAAATAACCTTATAACATAATTGATAACAATCAACAACAACAAAATAACAATATAGGCAAGAGCAATACATCAATGCATATTCAAACTTGTCATTGATTCAGTTATAATTATAACAACCTCCGGAGGAGGTAGTAACAAACTATTCCTTTATATAATCCTCCCACATTCTACGAACAATTTCTTCCCGACAAGCTTACATTTCTAGATCAGATGACTGAGAAGACGAAATAATATTGTTACTCTGAGTCGATTGTTCGTCATCTTCATCAGTAACCATATCATCACGTTCATGTTCATTGAATATTTATCACTGCTTTGATTTTCACGCAAAAAATAATGGATAGATATGGTAGATAAATATTAGTTTGATTTGATTATAATTACAATCTATTAAAAAAATTATTCTTTTTTCTCAATTTCATCATTTAAATTAGAATTCGAATTTTTTCGGAGGAGATAGTAACAAACTATTCCTATAGATATATATTAGTAGGAAGTAATAAATGATGAATATTTTTTTATAAAATATAAAAGTTTAGGGTAATTTTTGAATTTTTTAAAGTTCTCAAATATTTTCCAAGTTCCCAAAAACTAGATTTTTTTAGTATTTGGGAACTTGGGATTCTTGGCAAAAAAAATTGTCAAGTTATATGGCCAAACGCCAATGGCCAAATTTTTCCCAAATATTTCCAAATAAAACTTGGGGCCAAATGGGTCCTTAGTATATTTCAAATTTTAATTTCTATATTTTTAATTTGAAGTTAAAGTAATTGATCAATTTAATAGATAATTAGCTATTTCAACAACATGATAATTGTTCAACAAATAATAATGGAATATTTTCACCTTCCATAGGGGCATTCTAATTCCTATGCAAGAGTTTTGTTGTAGCCAAAAATATCGTGAGTTGAACGACTTTATTCGATATAAATTTATGACATGTTTGATCAAACTTATTTTGAGAAGCGTTTGTATTTTTGTTAGAATTATTTTTTGATTTAGAAAAATAACAGTTTATACGATTAAATTAATTTTTAAAAAAACTTTCATTAATAATAGAAGTGACTTATGTTGCTCAAGATTCAAAAAGTACTATTGAGAGAAAATTATTATTTTTAGCTTTTGAAAAGCAGATACTCAAAACTCAAAAGCACTTACTTCTTCCTAAATGCTTGGTCAATCACCTCAATTTTCTAAAATAAACTATTTTGAAAGAAAAAAAGAATAATATTTTTGACTTCTAAGAAATTTAGTGGATTTGGGTATGATTTTTTTTTAAATGTATGATATCATGCAAGATCCAAAATGACATATATAAAACAAAAAATCCATATCGACCTAATCTCTGAAAAGCATACATCACTAGGGAAATTTCTCGAATTACATGCACCAATTTTATTTTATTTTATAAATTCTTGTTATGATTAAACTACCATTGAAAAATAATTAAAGATGGTATAAAGGTTTATAATTTAGTGTATCAATAAGAGTCTCACACATAATAGATTTATAAGATTTGGTGTATCAATGATAGTCCCATATAAAGTCTAAGAAATCAAGCTATTTTTACTTCCGTTATCTCTTATTAATAGTATTTTCATTATCGCTATTGTTGGTGACACGATATTTTAGTATAATTTCACGACTTATTTTCATTTTTTTATTTTCTTTGAAAAGCTGGCCATATAATTGTTGTATCTTAGTAGAAGAACAAAAGAAATATTTGGAAGTATTAATCACACGTCTTATGTTGTGGGGACTTTTTTTTGGCTAAAACATTTTAAAACTATACCCCAAACTTAAATTATATTCTTAAAATTATCTTTTTGGCAGAAAACATCCTCCATATATTTGAAAGTTAACAATTTTCATTCTTATGTTAAATATTGTCAGAAAAACTAAGGGATGCCACAAAAATATGAGCAGTTCACGTGACTATCAACAAAAGTTTTCCTGCATAATTTCATTACCTATTATAAAAAGCTTCTGAAAAATAATAATTACAAATCTTGGACACCATTGATTACTGTGAAAAAATTATTAGGAATGTGTCAGGATACATGATTTGCTCTTTTTTCATTTATCAACAGAAAGAAGCTGGAGCTTAATTATCTTTACATTTTCAAAGACAATATTGAGGTGATCAAAATTCTAATTATGTCTCACATTCGAGTTTCATTCTCCATTATTAGAAGTGAAAGTCTCCAACAAACACCGCTTCTAGCATATTCAATTGAGAAGAAACATATTTCTATTGATAATTTTTTTTAACATTAAATCACATGAAAAATAAATGAAAATAAATTATCAAATTAAAAGATTTTGATTAATGTTAAACTCAATTGCCGAAAAAATTCACAAAAATATTTTTGATGTATCTCAAAATAATAAATACAAAGGGGTGACTTAATTTTTGTGGAATCTATTAGTGGTCCGACAAATTCAAGTAGAAGGATGAAAGTTGTTAACTTTTAAATACTTAAAGAATGTTTTCTGCTAAGAATGATATTGTAAGAATTTAATAGTATAGTTTAAGGACGATTTTAGCCAAAAACTCATAAAACAAACCAAACTAAAAAACCAACTCTTGTTGGTTTAACCTGGTTTATAAATTTTCAAAAGCAACGTAACTGATTAATTTGATAAATAAAAAAATCAAATCAAATCGACCTATGTACGCCCCTACTTGATTTCTACCCCTCAACATGGTCATAGGCTGTATGCTCAAATAGCTTAACAACAAACTCCTTAGCAAGGAAAAGAATAACCAAACCAACAAGCTAGTCAATCATTCATACTAGTTTAAATCCCAAATAAATTGACAACTTAACATTGCCAAATCTTGAAACAGCTAAAAATGGTTGAATTTTTCTACTATTTTTTTTTCCATTAACAGTAACCTTAAAACAGACTATTCAAGGCTGTAATGATCCATAATGCTTGTGAAAATGAAGCTGATAAAATGGGCTGCACGAAGCAACACTCTTCAAGCTTAGTGGAATATGCAATTACTTGACACTAATTCGTAAAAGCTAAAGAACAGCGAATCATATCCCCATTTCAGCTTATAGAAGCCACTTGGAGTTCTGTTTCCGTTCCTAATCCTGGCTTTGAACATTCATATACAAGGGATATCAGATGATTTTGCTTTGTTAGGTATGCTAAATCCTAAACTTCCTATACTGAATTGCCACCCATTATTCTTTGTACCCCTAAAGAATCTAAACTTCTCGTCATAATTGATGCATACTTACAATCAACAAGCCACTCACTGTCCACTGAGTATACTAGAAGTTGATTTTATCTTTGCAGCAAAATGTGATTCGTACTTAGCTTGTCATCTTGAAATTTTGATTGTGCTAATTGAAAGTCAGTGGCCGTCATAACCGGCTCTTCTGGAGCTGTGCATAATTGGCTCATCTGTGTATCAGAAAAAAATAAGTCATATTGCATGAGCTTATCGAGTTCGCAACTGTATACATGATTAGGCGATATAATGAGCACAACAAGCAACGTAGGTAAATGGTAACTAGCATGTTGAAAGAATTACCTTCATCTTCGTCTCCACCTTGAGTAGTAAAGAATGGAGTGAGGTAGTTTTTGTCCAATGCTGAGAACGAAGTAGTACTGGAGAAAACAATTAAATGCATTAAAAGATGAGACAACCTGTGTCTCGCAGCAGTGATCTACCCAGTTAGCTAGTTAGCTGGGATGACTTGATAACATTAAGGAGAACAATGTAGGTACCGGACACCGGGTGGAAAACTAAAAAAAACATTTAGACACCAAGATTTAAATCGCCCAACACTTAACATTGTGCCACAAGCAAAAGAACATTACCTCTTGTGGAACTCCTTAAGTTTCATCCTGAACCTGTTCCCTGATGACTGTTCACCATCATAAGATTCATCACTATAAGAAGGAGCTATATATCCATTGTTCCCCTCAAAGGTCTGAAATCAGAAAATAGCAGGAGAAAGAATTAGTGCACTGAGCAAAACATTGTAACTTATTACAAAGTTGGGAAACAGCTTGGCTAATGCACTTACTTCATCCATGGAGCCAGATTGATCATCACCCACAACTTCCAAAGCTTCTAGCATGGTTCCTGTTGATCCTCCAATAATCAAAACCTGAAAAGTTGCAGACGGAATTTGATCAGATTATATCATATATTGTGGAAGAGATCATCCATCCAGTGTGGAGGAAGAACAGGTAGAAAGGAGCAACTGTAATCCAAGTGAAATATTCTAGAGCAACAAAAAACTTCGGTTCGTTGTAAATATTTCCGAAGCAGTAATGTTTCAGTTACGTGCATGCTAAGGAAAAACCATCTATTGGCAAACTTTACACTGAAACATTATGATTGTAGAATGACACATGTGAATTGTCAAACCCACTTTTTGCAATATAAAGTTTTGGGGTTTCACTAGGATCTCAGGAGAAAAGTTTACATGAAGGACAGTAGTTTCAGTAAATGTACGACTGCTGAGTGCATAGCTTCAGCAGAACAGAGACATTATTCACCATCAGTTTGTGTCTTCTAATCAACTTTTTCTTGTTCCGTGATAAAGTTCTCTGATTTCATCCAACATAGAGTTCTCTAATTAACTGTGCAATGCGATGTCTTCAGAAGCCTTTTGGTGTGAAATGTTAAACCATTATTTTCTTTTATCCAACACATACATAATGAGGGTCATAAGAACTGTATAGATTTTTTTATACATCCGTGGAAGATGAATATTGTAGCTACACTCATAATTAGGCCGGGAGAAGTAAGCACCAAGAAAATATGAGGTTAGCATAACCTGTGGTCTAAATGGTACCTAACGAAAGTTTGAAAAAGATTGCCTTGGAGAGGTTGGAGTAGAACTATTCGATGTTATATCAAAGGAGTGGAAAGATGCCAAACGACTAGAGAAAGAGCATTTGTCCAAATACATAAGGCTAACGGAGATATTCAAAATTGTATAAGTTGCAAATTTCGGAGTCATATGATGAAACACTTTGAGAAAAACTGTTAAGGCGTTGACATGGAGGCATTAGAGGCTGACAGAGAACCAACTTAGGCTACGCGGTAGATCTTGAGGCTATATTTTTGCAAAATAGATTAATCACAGTTTGCAGGAAGAGGAGAAAGATCTTCACATGATATTAATGGCCTAGAGAAGAAGTCCTTGTGGTGGATGTTGAAGAAGAAATAAATTCCTATCAAACACATAAATGTCATGAATGATAAGTATGAAGCAGCCAAACAAGCATAAGAATAATATAGGCTATTTTTGCATGTGATAGCAATGTTATGTTAATTGACAAACTTAATAAGAAACCAACAAAAAGCTAGAACCAGAGATCATGGAGCAACATTCTAAAGAAGAAGGGGAATTTGGTAACCGGGAATAAGAAAATAGTCCTGAAGTTCACTAAATTTTATATTGGACTCATTTCCGGTATGAGCAATACCAATATAATGAATAATACAACATACCCAGTATAATCCAACAAAGTGGGGTCTGGGGAGGGTAGTGTACGCAGACCTTACCCCTGCCTCAAGAGGTAGAGATGCTGTTTCCGATAAACCCTCAGTTCGAAGAAAAAATAGTCCAAAAAGCAGTACAGAAAAAGAAGTAATAACTAATAGGATTACAAGAATAGCATATAGTAATGGGACAGTAACTACAATAGAATAATATGATAGTCGAAGTACAAAACAACAAATAATAATAGAAGTTGAAGGACCATGAACTACAGGAGCAATACTATAACTACTAGTATGGACGGATAACAAAACAACACACTACTACCTACTAACCTTCTATTTAATTTGTATCCTCTACAACCTTCTATCTAAGGTCATGTCCTCGATAAGTTAGATTGTGTCATGTCCTCGATAAGTTATATTGTGTCATGTCCTGTCTAATCACCTCTCGACTCTCCCTAATACTTCTTCGGCTGCCTCTACCTATTCTGAAACCATCCATAGCCAACTCTCACACCTCTACACTGGGGCATCTGAACATCTCCTCTTCACAAGCCCGAAATAACTCAGTCTCGTTTCCCGCATCTTTTCCTCCATTGAAGCCACTCCCATTTTGTCTCGAATATCCTCATTTCTAATCCTTATCTCTCCTTGCATGCCCACACATATATCACAACATCCTCATTTTTGCAACTTTCAACTTTTGAACGTGAGAGTTTTTGACTGACCAACACTATGGTCCCTACAACATAGTTGGTCTAACTATCATTTTGTAGAATTTATCTTTAGGTTTTGATGACACTTTCTTATCACACAAGACTACGAATGCAAGCCTCCATTTCTTCAACCCTGCACCAATGCAGAGAGTGACATCCTCATCAATCTCTCCATTCCCTTGGATCATAAACTCAAGATACTTGAAACTTCCTCTCCTTTGGATGACCTGTCTCAAGCGTCACTTCCATATCTGCTTCATGTATTATGTCAGTTAACTTGTATTCCAAGTATTTTGTCTTGGTCCTGTTCAACTTGAACCCTTTCGACTCCAAGGTATGTCTCCAAATCTCTAGCTTAACGTTAACTTTGTCACAAGTCTCATCAATTAGAACTATGTCATCGGCAAATAATATACACTACGACACCTCACCTTAAATTTATCGCGTCAATGCATCTATCACCAAGGCAAATAAAACGGGCTAAGGTTTGATCCCTATTGGTGCTATCGTACATGTCCTCAATTGCCCTTAGTATTCCATAGGTACACCTCTAGCCTCCAAGCATCTCCATAAAACCTTCCTTGAAACTGTCGTAAGCCTTTTCTAAGTCAATGAGCACCATGTACAAGTTCTTCCTCTCTTTATATTGCTCCACCACCTCCTTACCAAATGAATGGCTTCTGCAGTTGAATGTCCAAGCATGAATTCGAACTGGTTCATGGATATTTCCACACCCCACCCTCACCTCCACCACCCTCTCTCAAACTTTCATACTCTGACTTACCAGCTTGACAACCCTATAGTTGTTACAATTCTAGATGTCACCCTTGTTTTTGTACAACAGAATCATTGTACTCCACCTCCATTCTTTGGGCATTTTCGTCGTCCTAAAAATGACATTAAACAGCCCAGTTAGCCACTCCATACCAACCTTGCCTGCGCTCTTCAAAAATTCCATCGGGATCTCATCCGGCCCGGTTGCTCTTCCCTTACCCTCCACCTCTTTATACACCTACAACACCCAAAATCATGGTGTCTCTCTGAGTGCTCCAAATCCCCAGGCATGATGCATCTGTCTCCTTCTTCGTTCAAGAGTTCATGAAAGTGTGACTGTCATCCCCGTCTAATGAGTGCCTCCTCCACCCTTACTTTGTCATCCTCGTCTGTGATGCCCTCTTTTCTCTCACCTTGCAATGGCAGTATTCTTTCAACAGGATCCAACGTGGGATAACTTCTATGAGATTAGCTTTACAAGGATGAAACACCTAAAGGATCAAACTAACCTTGATTTCTTTTTACTTATTGTTTATTTACTTAAAAACAATGGTAAATATGTAAACTATTACATTGGTAACCAACAAAAGACTAGAACCAGAGACGACGAAGCAACATTCTATAGAAAAAGGGGGCATTTGGTAACTAGGAATAAGATTGATAAATATTGGAGAAAATATTATTGAATTGTGTATCTATATTATTATTTAGGGACCCTATTTATAGACACTACAATACAATTCTTAACCAAGTAGGATATTATATATTATTCCTATTCTAATACTCCCCCTCAAACTAATGCATACAAATCATATGTACCTAGGTTGTTACAGATGTAATTAATATGAAGACCAACTTGGTGAAGATATTTGCAAGTTAATCACTTGACTTCACAAATTTTGTAACAATATCTCATGTGATTATCTTTTCTCTGACAAAGATTCACTAAATCTCAATGTGCTTAGCCCTCTCAAGAAACACTGGATTTGATGTGATATGAAGAGCAGCTTGATTATCACACACAAGTTTCATATGTCTGATTTAGCCAAATTTTAGTTCTCTCAACAACTGTTTGATCCAAACTAGCTCACAAGTTGTTATAACCATTGCTCGATATTCTGCTTTTGCACTAATCGAGCAACCACAATCTATTTCTTACTCTTCCACGACACTTAATTACCTCCTACTAAAACACAACAGCCAAATGTAGAACGTTTATTAGAGGGAGATCCTACCCAATCAATGTCTGCATATCAAATGATATGCTCATGGCCTTGATCTTTGAAGAGTAGTCCTTTATCAAAAGCTGACTTTATATATCACAGAATATGAACTACATCCCAATGACTATTACAAGGGGAAGTCATAAACTGACTTACAACACTCATAGGAAAAGAGATGTCAGGTCTAGTCATTGTGAGATAATTCAAGTTTCCAACCAACCGTCTATACCTTTTAAGATTACTGAGTGGCTCGCCTTGTCCCAGAAGGAGTTTAACAATCAGATCCATAGGTGTGTCAATGGGTCTATATCCCATCATTCCTGTCTCCTCAAGAATGTCTAAGGCATACTTGCGTTGAGAAATAACAATACCTGATCCAGACTTAGCAACCTCAATACCTAGAAAATACTTCAGTCTGCCAAGGTCTTTCTGGAAATACTTGAAGAGATGTTGCTTCAAATTAGTGATACCATCTTGATCATTGTCAGTGATAACAATATCATCAACATAAGCTGTTATTTACTTAGAAAAATTTTCTTTGGATTTTTTTGTCTTGTTAATTGCTTAATCATATTCAATACAAATTACTTAATTGTTTTTAGTTATTTGTTATTTACTTTCTATGTTTATAGCTATTGGTATTTATTTAATTTTAACGTGTTATTTAGATAGTTATTTATTTTAATGGGTATAATAAATATTAGCTCACTAAACATTTTGGAATTGAGAATTAGCTCACTAAACGTTTTGGAATTGAGAATTAGCTCACTAATTTCTTTTAAACTCTACATAATTAACCCCTACATAACTGAACTCTACATAACTAATACATGCATAACTCTAAGCAGCAACCAATTGGCCCCTTAATGCATATTGAGGGGAAAAAATTGGAAGAACATAGTGTGACATGGTTTTTGTCATTTCCTATGTAGACCTCCAAATGTATCAGTCACCATGATGATTGAATGTGTTATAAATGACAAAGTAGACCTAATATTAGATGGAGAAAAGTTACCTCAAAAGACCTACACAACTTCTTTACTTGAGGACTTGGCAAAAAAACAAAGCCTAATGGAAGCAAAATATCAATATGGGCGATATTGACTAGTTCGAATTAAGGTTAGACGTTATAGAATAATTTGATTTTTAAGCTTAGTCGTTATTAACACGCATGTCATGTGACAAGAGTCCTTAGAGTTGGTTGAAGATAATGATAATGTAAGGATATTTGTGAAATGGAGCAAAAGAAAAATAAGTATTTCACCTAGGAAAATTCTAGCTTGGCTCTAAGACTGAACTACTGTTGTTCTAGCAAATTACCCTTTATTCTTCAAAGCCCCCGCCACGAAAAGGTTTACATAGTTTATACACTAGTAGCTGCCGATCAAGGAATTTACTGTACAGCTTTGAATATGGTATGACCTTAGTAGACATCAACACAAGGTTCTTAATCTACAATTACATGGAGGAAGAAACTAAAGGCTAAAACCTCAACTTCATTCTGGTTAATTTCTAGTACATCCCAGTGTTATCAAAGGCAAAAAACGCAAAAAAGCTCTAAGGTCCATGGGGGCTTTAAGCGTAAAGCGCAAATAAAGCGTGGGCTTTAATGAAAAAAGGCGCAAAGGGAGAAAAGAATACAAATATATATGTTTAGTCCAAGACTAATAATTATAAACATGAATGACAAATATATGACCAAAGAAATTGAATTTTTTTGTATGATAAAGTGAAATATCAATTATTTAGTTTCACTTCTTCATAAGAGGCTCATTGGCAAGGAAATGTTTGCCTTAGAACCGTGATGACGACACTGAAACGCACATAAAGCGAGGCGAAGCGCTCAACACATTTTGAGCCTCGCTTCAGGGCTTCAGCGCGCCTTTGATAACACTGGTACATCCAACAAAAATTTACGCCCAAACTTAATATATTGGAGCATAAAAGGTGAACTTTGTAGAAATCTTGAACTATGTAACATAACAACTCCAAATAGCTAAACCAGGATAGAGACAAATCAGTACAGATTTTAATAAGAATTTATCGTACCCCATGACAAGATTATAATTAAATGTCTTCTAAAGAAGAATGCATAAGTCACATGTATATGCAAAAGAAGAATGGTGCTAGCCAGCTTAAAGACTTCAGACCAATCAGCCTTGTAGAAATTTTTACAAGATTTTGGCGAAGCTACTGGTGGAAAGAATTTAAGGGTAATATCATAGGTGGTGGCAGACACACAATTGGCATTTATCAAGGGGAGACAGATCTGTGATTTAGTCCTAATCGCAAACAAATGTGTAATCTTATAGATAAGCTAGATTATTCTGCAAACTAGACATAGACAAAACATATAATCATGTCCATTGGGGTATTAACTTAATCAAAGATATGGGATTTGGGACTGGAGCAGTTAGAGTAGGAGCTGCATTTCGGCAATGAAGTTTCTCAGTTTTGGTGAATGGTGAACCAGTAGGCTTCTTTCTTTTCTTCTAGCAGGGGTTTGACTCAAGGTGACCCATTATCTCCCTTCTTATTTATTTTGGTTATGGAAGGCTTAAGCGCTACTTCCGTAAAGAAATGGATCTTGGGCCCAACTCAACCTCAAAAGCTAGCTCATGAGGGAAGGATTGTCAAGTCCATACAAGAAGATCACCCATCCCTTTTTCATCCGATGTGAGACTCCTCAATATTCCACCTCATGCCCGGGGCTGCACATCTGGTTCATGGGCGATTTACTACAACACCCAACATTTTTTTTTGAGAAAAACTATAATACCCAACATTGGTACACAATGATTGGGGTGGGTCCTTCCCTGACACCATGTAAAGAAATGGATCTTGGGCCTAACTCAACCCCAAAAGCTAGCTCATACGGGGAGGATTTCCCAAGTCCATATAAGGAGATGTTCCCATCCCTTTTTCATCCGACATGGGACTCTTCAACAATGGCAAAGGTGGCTATCCAAGAAGCTGGAAAATGGGCTTCTCGGCTTGGGTAAGAAGGCACTCGGACTTGTACATGTCTCACATTTTATATGCAGATGACACTCTAGTTTTGAGTGAAGTAGAGGAACAGAAATTTTTTTGTGTTAATTCTGCTGTTTGAAGGGGCAACTAAGCTGCACATAAATTTATCAAAAAGCCATCTATTCCAGACAACGAAGTAGATAACAATACAGGGACTCACAGATGTTAGGCTGCAAAGAATCTAAAACCTTGGCATGCCACAAGGCAATAATTTCAAAGCTGAAAATATTTGAGAACGAGTCTTGGAAAAATGTGAAAGGAAATTGGCGATTTGAAAATAAAAATATTTGTGGACGTAGATTGGTGTTCATATATTCTGCGCTGGATGTGCTGCCAACTTACACCTTGTCCATGTTCTCAATGCTTAAAAAGGTAGAGAAAAAACTGACAAACTGAGGGGAATTTTTATAGCAGGGCAACAGGGAGAAGAGAATACTACCACAGCAGCCAGAAAAGAAGTGGGGCTGGGAATAAAGGCATCAAGGAGTATACAACCAAATTCTTCTGTTTAAATGGCTATGGAGATTTACCAAAAAGAGTTCTCTGGAGAGAAGTGGTAAAAGAAAAATATGAAATGGGAGGCTATGGATGACTAAGTAAACATGTCTTACAGATTAGACCACTATGGGAGAAGCTTACAGGTAGAAAAGAGTTTAAAGTAGGAGATGACAAGAAAATACATTTCTTCTTGGGGCATGGATAGGCCATTGTCCCCTGAAATTTTCAGGCTGGTGGAACCCAACTGCTGTAATTGCAGAATATGGCTATAAGGACAGGACTCCCCAATCAGGAGACACTGCAATGATTGTAAACTAGAGAGCATATGCCAACTAATCCAGCACATCAGCAACACTCAAATAACACAAGCATTCCAGACTATTTGATATGTAAAGCAGACAAAGCCATTTCACAGTTCAGCATACAGGTTCCTGTCCAGCAATGCAAATGCAGGTCCATGGAAGCTTATTTGGAATCTTTGATATGGCAGTTAGCACTGAAGCATGTCCAACACAACACTTACAAAGGAGAGGAATTGTTATATGTAACAGATGTGTGCCTTTTGAGTTAGGATTTGAGTAGTTTTCCATCGATTCTTTATAAAAGGCCCACGAATTATCTATTTATCCACTGCAGACAGACAAGAGATTATTGGGACATGATGCTGAACCAACTAGAATTTCAGTGGTGCATGCCAAGAAGTACCAAAGAGCAGTGTTGGTTTCACGAGCGCATAGGAAACCAAAATAGGAGATATGGAACACCGAATATCATCCCTGCAGCCATTTGGTGGATGATATGGAAAGAGTGAAACCAGAGAATTTTTTGAGGAAGAACTAGCGCATTCTCAGACAAACTTTAGATGTATACTTTTGCTAGCATTATGCAATAGGGAGACAGATATACATGATACAGGTCTAATGACAGAATCTCTCGGTTCATTACGTGCAGTAAAAGAACTGAGCTTTTGTTATTTGGTGATGCATAGGCCTAGAATCACTTGATGGTAGAAAAATAATTTTTACCCAATTTCATTTATTAAAAGAGGCACAATAGAAGTTTTTGACCAGCTATTCTAATGCTTGCAATTAGCACAGGAGGAAATCTTTGCAGCTGCTAATCAAACTTCAATGTTTGCATCTACGTACTCATCATATCAACAGTTTCTCAACCACAGTAGAGTCAGTTTATTTCGATTAGTTTCTCTTTGCTGCTTGATTTCAGGAAAGTTTATTCATGCATATAGCCATCAACAAGAAATTAAATCAAAACTCGAGTAAGTTTGCCTACCGTTAATACAACAATGGCAGTGGTAGCAGTGAATATTGTCTGACCATGTCCTTCAGGAAGATCATGGACTGACTGCAAAGCAAGTGCAAAAGCCATAGCGCCTCGAAGTCCTTGACATCCACATTAATAATGAGCTCAAATAAAATTGAAAAAGCCAAAACATAGACTGAAAAAACTAATTTCTTCACCACTTACCACTGTACCAGAGTGCTTTTTGATGATTTGCTGGTATCTTTTGGTGTGGAGGTCGTACAAGATTGACCAAATATGCACAACCAAACACATTGGCAGCCCTTAATGAAAGAGAGGAAAAAGATTATCAATTATGGATTTACAACCTTGAGATCATTCCATGCATAATTTAATCCAAAATACGGGGAAAACATAGAGCAACATAGGCATTGGTACAATGAGCTTGGGATAAAATCGCGCAACCAAGTGTAATCCCAGAGAACAAGAAACAGATTAACAAACATACCTCGCAATCACAATGAACAGCTGGGGCGACCAAGAAGTTAAGGGAAAAACGTTTGATTCAAAAAAATATTAAGGAACGAGTTACAATATATAAAGAAGGTTACATGTTAAGGATACAATTGAGAAGAAGATAAATCCCACATGGGACCAACTATGTTTCTCCATCGCGATATCAAATCCCATATATATAAATCTGCACGTTAACCAAACACAAGCCTTACTGAAGTTATTTAACAAAAATGGGAAGTACAAAATATCACAAATCCTCAGAAACTGGAATACCCGACTTACACAAAAGTTTCAGCCAAAGATGATATCAAATGAAAAAATGCCGACACAAATCGCTGTGAACTTTCTGATAAATTCGGGTACGTATAGCGCTTCATAACCTAAAAGACATTCCAGAAGTACTAAGCACATCTAGTAGGAAGAGAAAATGAAAAAAAAAAAAAAAAAGTGAAAATGCAGATGAAAACTTACGACTCCAGTGAACAATATAGACACTATGCCAGAGAGACCAAGTCCTTCTGCCAGCATATATCTGGAAGATGATGGTTCATGATAAAATACATGTTAGGCACAAAACCAAGATAGAATGTAAAAAAGTGAGAATCTAATGTAGTTACTTACGAGAAATATGGAAAGAGGACAAACAAACAGCTCTCCAAGTTCTGAAGACTGACAACAGAATTAGCAGAAACGCCATCAATATCATCAGTCAGAAGCAGATAGTGCAAAAAACTACAAAATACTTGACTTACTTGTCAATATCCAAGCCAGCATATTTGAAAAGGTGTGTGAAGTCAAGGCACCACAACACTTTCCACAACACTTTATGAGCTAGAAAGCATCAAATGCACATTTATACTAAATATAAGAGAACCTTTAAACTTATGAAATAAGAATCATGGTGCCTCGAAAAGTTAGTAATTATAGAGGCACCGTAATCTTTAGAAGACCTACAAATTTTGGTTAGAAATCACTAAGGAGGTAACACTTCCTGGTTCATTTTTTCTGTGCATACAAAATGCGAGAAAGATGCACTGCTGGAAGAAAGTAAAACATGAAGGATATCAAAGCAGAAACAAATCCAACTCCAACACCTGTAGAATCAGAGCAGTAGGTTGTTAGTTGATTTGAAAAAAAAAAAATCAAGTCAAACTACTGAAAAAAAATCGTGCTCTTATAGAACAAAGTAAGTATATGGATACTAACTCCAGCAGTTCCCTTTTTTTTCCATGGATAAATTTCTGGGCTCCAGCAGTTACAACTGAAATATATTCAGACTGCTTGAAAAGAGAGCATCCTCTCAGGATTTTCCAGAAAATGACATAATTTGAATAGTTTAAGAAAGTTTTTTTCCCTTAAAACGACACCTGCTTGACCTTCTCTTTCTTATACCAACACTAGCTTTCACTGAGTGAAGAAAGATGAGAAAAAAAAAAACTAAATGGTACAAAATACTAACCAGCTGACAGGGATCCCATAAAAGTTTCAACAAATCGGATGGTTATCATGAAGTAATTCTGATCAGTTGACATGTGGCTTCTAACCAGTGACATTGTCCTACAAAACAATCCAGTTCTTGATTGTCAATCCATCTGGATCTATTTGTATGTGCAGATGCTCCTTGAATATCAATACCAGTGCGACAGTTAAGCACGCATATACTAACCTGTACAAGGAAATTGCCATCTTCCAAGTGTGCAGCATACAAAGAAAAACAAAGAAATAAATACACAAAATGCAATACATAATTTTTTTTGGGTAAAGAATGCATATACACAACTTAAAATCCCAATATATAGGAAAACAAGTAAACGACATAGTGAAACGCCAACCTTTCACATAAAAGAATGAGTAGGACTTACTGCATCATTTAAAACAGATTCCCCAAACACTAAAGCATATAGGTTCACGTCTGTGCCAAGCTCCTACAATCATGTCAAAGAAACAAACTCGTTCAACAAAAGGACAGCTAAGCTTAGCCAATGATGAAACAGTTAAGACCTACCTATATCAATTTGAAAATTTTGAAAAGCCACATAAGTTGGCAAAGGGATTGATTGTCAAACAATAAATGAAAATACCCAACAGATCTGATAATCAACCTCCAATGACAGAGTGGTGATAGACCATGACAAAACCAAACAACCTCTCCCTCTTTCCTTTCTCCAATGTTACACTCTTAAATCTTTTCTATTGAAACCGCAAGGTTTCAAAGTCATGTCTTGTTAATATTGAGTTTTCCTCAGCAACTGTGACTCTCCTCTTCGATTTGCGTATCTCCTCAACGAGGTATGATCTATTAAATTTATGGATTATATATCCTAGTTTATTTGCCTGAGATGAGCTTAAATGGAGCGACATAGTAAATGAGGATTCTTATAGTCGATCCAACATGTTTGGGATTGGGGAGTTATTTTTTTATTGTTGTTGTATATATACCTGGTTTATGATAAACACACAACTTATAGCTGTGACGTAGCATCATCTAAAATACCCAAAGAGCAGTCATGTGGAGGCACAAAAGTCAAGTTACTCTATTAACCAACACTATATCCAAGCATTCTGTTAAACACAAGATATTTTTCTGTCAATGCTATCAGAAATTCTACCTAAACCCACTAACTTGGCTTCATGCAAATAATTTCAACCAACAAATGACAAGAAGCTGAAGAGAAGATTAAATCAATGACACAGCTATTTCCTTTATTAAGGTAGTGATGGTCTGATGGAACCTGACCTAAATTGCAAGTAGTCTACCTTGCTAATCCTTATCCAACATTCCAACTCAAGAGCAGAACATGTATGGGAAAGTTCTCCACATATATGAAAATAACTAATGTTTTAAATTTCTATATTTTGTCTTTAGCTACTGGAATAGGTCGTTGGTATTGCTTCCTGTGGGGTTTAGACAGGTTGGTCACTGATGTTCACTATTTGGTGATAGTGAATCAATGGACTGTGATAGATCTGTCACAAGAGGTACGCATACCCTGGAAACACAATAACAAGGTTACATAGAGGAAAATAAGGGTGATCATCCCCAAGCATCTATTTTGGTTCTTCTGGATGAAGAGAATAGACAAACTATTGCTGCAGAAAAAAATGCAACTTTACTGGATTCAGCGTATTACTATTCCAGACCCTTTTCTGGAAGAGTATTACAACTTTTGGAAAAGACACAATGATTGTTGTGAATTCTGGATAGACTGGCTACTTTATAGACTTATTTGGCCCTTTAAGCATTTCCTATAGAGATCTCTAATTTGGACGGCTAAGCCCTCCACTAAATTTCTTTTGACCGAAAGAAAAGAGAAGTAGCCCAGTGGAGATGTCTACCTGATTCTTATCCGTTTACACTACAATCCGTAGCAAGGTAACTGATTAAGAGCTGTACAGTTAAGATCCTCAGATGTTCTGTGAAGCACGGGAAAGAGTTCTACAGGTCATGGTCAAAAATTTCTCCAAAATCTCAGAATCCCTCAACTCACAAAACTCCTCGACATTAGGAAATGGGTATTTGCTGACAAGCTATCTTACTTACTTTCCTTATTCATCTCCTCCCTCTTCTCACTGTTTCTCCGAATTGTTTATTTAAAAACCGAGAACCCCGTTGTTTTCATCTTTAAACTCAGTAAATAATGGGACCAAAGCTTACCCTTCTCCAACTATTGCCAAACTACGCTTACCATACATCCTACGTTATACTACGGATTGTGTCTTTGTCCAAGTGCTTCTCAATAAGTCTCTATCTTCTTCTTTTGTTGATAATATCTCCGGGAAAGAATGTGCGCATCTTGACTAATACCACAGGGTACCTGCTAGAGTCTACTTTCTTTGTAACATGTTTTTTATGGTGGTCAGCATTCTCAATGCTGAAGAATACAATAGTACTAATTCTCAAAAAAAAACAATCCTTCGCCATAAACATCCTCAATTTTTTATATTCTTTTTTACATGGTAAACAATATATATATATATATCAATGATACTTACACAAGTTGTGTAGATACCCAGATCAAAAGGGATTACAATAGGAAGATAAACAAAACTCTCTATATGTAATCTAGGACATCAAAGATAGATCCTATATTATCTAGACATTCTTGTTTACACCAAAAATAGTAAAGCACTAAACAATTCATCTTTATCTTCCCATAGAGAGTTTCATTTGTCTTCAAAGCATTCAATTATCTACCACTTCTTATGTCTATTCTTTGTTTTATTGGTGTTCCATCACCACAGTAGATCCTTAGAGTTCCTTGCCATCACCCATTGTGTTTCAGCTAAGGCAAGAAATAACTACACAACATGTCAGTCACCTTGGTCGTGCATGAAAAGATGAGTGTTGCTCTGTTCTTTATCTTGACAAAAAAAGTAGCCGGAGCTCAGTTGTATACCCTTTTCTGTATTATTTCATGATCTAAATAGGCTTCCCTAACAAGCCAAATGAAACATGTCACCTAGAAGGGAGCTTAGGTTTTCCAGATAAACTTCCAAAAGCCATTTTGGGGCTTGAGTTAGTTTTGAGAGATGGGAATATGCAGAGCCAGAGCTAACTGATATCTTTTGTTGTTTCATCCCTTTTGTGTAGCTGAATCCTCAGAATTCCTGATATCCTGGAAATATGGGTGGGCATAAATTACCAAATTACCGAGCTGGACTGAAAATTTTGGTGATTTGATATACAGTAACTGGTAAGATATTCGGGAGTAAATTTCAGAATTTTGATCGTCGGTTAACCGAATACCGAAGTATATAGGCTTTTTGATTTTCTTGTTCTCTAAACCACTCTACTAAATTAATCCATATAGGGTTTTCATATAAGGATGACTAGCTGTCACATAGAGGTTTTAAGGCTAACACCTGATAAGCATGACACTACCAAATCGGTATCAAGAAAGAGAAATTTTGTACTGAAGAAAATCAGCAAACAAGTGCACCAGAGGGTGTGGCCTAGTGGTCAATGAATTAGTTGAGAACCCTGAGGTCTAACGTTCAAAACTCAGCGGAGATAAAAAAAACATTAGGTGATCCTTCCCATCTGTCCTAGCCTTCTAGGACAGAGTTACCTGGCACCTGGTGCTGGTGGGAGGTGGCAGGTATACCGTGGAATTAGTCGAGGTGCGCGAAAGCTGGCCCAGACACCACGATCATCAAAACAACAAAAAAAAAAACAGCAAACAAGTATGAGGGATGACCTTGATAAACTTAAACCATCAAAACTTAGGAGGTCAGCACTCCTACGCTTCAGCCCACCCCTACACTGGCAAACGTCCAATGTCTTCACCATTTCAGCCATCCTTCCAACCTCCAGTCGTTTAACACTCTTTTGAAAGAAAAGTTCAATCCTTCAGAGATCCATGTCTCCTGAATAGTAGCCTCAGGTGTAGTTGAACAAAATAAATCAGAGAGTAGATCTTTGAAAAGACCAGGCCCTGACCAGTTTTCACTTCAAAAAGATATTTTCCTTCCATTGCTTACTGTAAACCCAATGTTTAAAGCAAATTCCTCCCAGTGTTTCCTGATAACTTTCCATGTGCAAGTTCCATATGAAGAATTGACTTTCTTAGTGATCCATTTACCTTGCTGTCTATATTTTGGATAATCACCTTCCTCCATAAGGCATTGTCTTCTACATTCATTTATTTTTTGATAATACACATTGTCTTCTATATTAAATCTTCATAACATCAAACCCTATTTGATGAATTGTATGATTGTCGTGATAGTGAATTGGGCAGCCATTTATATGTAGGGACAGGCTTCTACATAGTTGCGAGTTAAGATTAAGATCAATTGAGCTTCAGTTAATACTTGATGCAATACATGAGTTGCCAAAGTTAGTTTATTATATATTTCAGCTCCATATATATGCATATGTTTCTGTATTGGTTTACAGTATCTCAGAATTAAGGATGAGGATAGTAGTTGCATTATGGGAGGCGGCGGAAGGATTGAGTGGATGTTTGTATCAACCAGTGAGTGGTGCCATCCCAAACCACACGTACAAGTGTGGATTATATTTTTTCCATTAGACTATGTCCAGCTACACAACCAGATAACGGCTAATTCAGGGCTTGCTAGTAGTCCCAACTCAAGTACAGTACTGCTCTACTATGAGGTTGGCATCATGAGATAAGTCAGATTCTTGATAGAACCCTCCCCAGTTATAACCTCATAGTTACATATGCATTCATGCAGTTCAAACAGGAACCAGGGGTGTGAGTTGAAGTTTTCAGTTAATCATTCCTGCACGGTTCAGTTCAATTCAGCATCAATTGCATTTGCTTTCAGTTACAACTCCATTCACGCATGCACATTTTCTTCAAATACCTGTGTCAGTGTTTTAGGGACAGTCGGTAAAGCTTACAGGTCTAGATGACTCACCTCTTACTTCTCGTACAGATATAAAGGCAGACATAGAACCATATGTTTGAGCATGTTCATGATCAGTGTAAGCATCTCACTTTTTTTGTAAGGGTCTATCTTATTTTGCTTATAATTTTAAATTGCGTCCCTTTTTCAGTTATATGTTTCGGTTAGATGCCCCGCGTCCTCTGTCGGTGGACAAGTTGACTAGTATGTTGTGGTTTGTCCCTAGTGGACCGATTTATGATATGATTAGGCCCTCAGTCCAAGTTCGAGACTCGGTACAGTTTTCCTTATAATTTTATCTGATGGTACGGGACTGCCCAGAGTCCCTTTCATTTGTTTTGTTAGATCAGCAAGGGTCTGCTTGATGAGACGAATGATCACTAAGTGCCTATCACAACCCTCCTGTTCTGATTCATGACAGTATACTGATCTAACATATCTCATACTCCTTACCCAGCCGTCTTCTGTCTCTATCGTTCCTGGCATTCATATACGCGGAATTTAAGCGCTAACATGATCAATGACATTATCGTGCAAACAGTGAAGATGTCACCAAAAAAGTTGCCTTTTTCATAATGGAAGGATTCTTTTTACTGATTTTATGTGTCAACGTATGTGGTTTGTACCAAACCAAACAAACATAAAAATGAAAAAGAGAAGATGGTCAAAAGTGACTAGTCCAATACAGGAAGCAAAGCTGTTCATTGAAATTATAAAGAACGTCAATAAAAAAAAATTAACCTGAAAAATAGACAGAACAGTGACAGGATCAGTTGCCGATATAAGAGCTCCAAACATCAGACACTCTACAAATGGAAGTCTGTACATGAGATACATAACTCCACCAAGGTAACTGCAAAAATTTGCATTCACAGTAATCAATTATATGAAGAGTGAAAACTGATAGTACTAAGAAAATCATAGACGCAAGCAATACTCACACCAGAATGCCAGTAACAAAAGAAGCAATGAAAGTTCCTACAATAGCAAAAGTGATAATTGCTCCAAAGTTTGAAAAGAACGGTTTCTGCTTACAGCATCAGTAAAGCCATGATGTTAGCAATGCAAAAACAAAAGCAGGTTGCATATCGAGTAAGTACCAAGAGAAGAAAACTTACAGGTGACAGACTAAATCCTGACTGAGTAAGCAAAGAAGGTCAAGGAAAAGCTCTTTTGTTCATAAATTCCAAAATAAGCTGAATATTTAACTACAGTTCATGGAACAAAAACAATAGAAAATTTTCTGCAGGAAAGAATTTAAATGCGGATATAATATGATCGGTGGCAGCAAAAAGAGGAAGAAAAACTCTTCATGGAAGTTAAACCATGCCCTGCCAAGTAAGAAGAGAAAAAGAAAGAGTCAAAAGTCCAGCAACACGAACCCATAGAAACAAATAAAATCTTCAAGAACCAAATGGTAATAAAAGTTCAATGAACTACCTAATGCTTGTTTCTGTATTTGAAACATTAGCCAATCCACCAACAATCAAACCTGCCGCAAAGAAAATCCAAGCATCATAGGTTTCAGTATACCCCAAGCTAAAGGGTACCTCAATTGGTCAAGTAAATGGAAAATGCTGAACAAGCTTGTAAAAACAGTACTCAAATTGCATTTTACCACTCATTAGACTAGTGCACTATTACCAACATCAACAAAACAAAAAAAAGTCACACTCCCAAACTAATTGGGTTTCAGCTATGATAGCATTCTATTCATTCTAATACTCAATTTAGGGTTTCTCTAAATCTCAAGACCAAACTAAACATACAATGATCTAAACAAACTAACCAGACTCCTTGGCATAATCTAAACACACCAACAACAACTAAACTCCCAACTAGTTGATAACACCTGTATGAATATTCTGCTTCCACTGTATTCTGAGACGATTACCCACAACAACAAAAGCAAACTCTTCCAACGAAGTTCCCAACAAATTCCGGCTGAAGTGTACCTCAATTTGAAAAATTCATGGCGAAGTACGGAAAAACATGCTCATATTGGCATTTGAAAAAAGCCAAAAGGAGGATGAAATTGAACAATATCCAGAAGAAAAAAGGAACTATGTTATGGAAAATGCTACTCATATTAGGCATTTACAGAGTCACCTTATATTGACCCAGAACAGAAAAGGGGGAAATTGAAATGCAAAAAAGACTGAAAATTGAACAATACTTCATATTGGCATTTTCAGACTCACATTCTATAAACCTAAATGCAAAATATACGGAAAAAAAGAAGATTAAAGAATACCAATCAAAAGAGAGGCACTGGCTTCAGGAATATAATAGAAATGACGACGACGAAGCACATGTCCAATAACAAAGGAGAGTACAAGCATCATGATCTGCAGAAGTATGCCATATCCAGCGGCTTGTTGCTCTTTTCCTGGAATCGCCTTTGCTCCGGCCGGAGAAATCTGAAGATGATCCTCCATGGCCGATTCTTCCAAGTAAACACTCACTATATACTGCGATCAACTATATGATCTTACAAATTACTCAACGGCGAAACCTAGGCAGTTTTCCGGTGACGGAGCGTTTACTCTTCTTCCGGTTTAGCTTGTTTGAAAAGGCTTTTCTGCGGTTTGTGAGAGAGATGGGGAGAGTTTTGTTTCTATAAAAAGAGCACTTTCAGTCAGGTTCTTTGTGTAAACATAAGAGAAAGTCCATGAAAATTATGACTTTGATCATGAAAATTGTTGTAGGTATTTTTTTTAAAAATATATATTTTTAAAGTAAGAAATGATATTTGAATTAAAATTATATTTGATCATGAATATAAATTTAAGTTGTTTTAACTACGATATCTTATGTTGACTTTATATAATAATACAAATTCTCACACTTAACAACAAACAATAACAATATATCTAGTAAAATTTCATAAAGTAGGGTTAAAAGAGAGTAGAATGTATGTAGACCTTACCATTATATCCTTGGTTTAAGTGTATCAAATTCAGGTTTGACCCAAAAATAGGTGAACCAAACGACAAACCCCAAAGGGTGGCCCGACTCAAATTCTAATTGAAGGAGTTAAATAATTAGGCCTCATTTGTTTGTATTAACGGGGGTTTGGATCTAAATGGTTCAGACATTTAATCATTAAATGCATTTATTTTCATTAAGATTTGAAGCACTTAATTGGTCTGAATAGGTCTTAATCATTAAGATCTAGAACAGAGTCTTAATATCATTAAGAGACATTATTGTGTGGATAATATTCACAATCACTCTATTCACAACCATCAGAGACCATCATTAATCACCACCATGTAATGACCCGATCAGTCATTTTTGGAAACTTTTATGAATTTACCATTTTTCCCTCCTGTGATTAACCCCGAGTCTTCATGATTGAGTTTTGAAAAGTTGGTTTTGAACTTTGAGTTAAAAGTTGAGAATTTGGTAAGTTTTGAGTTTGAAAGGCTAAGTTGTTAAAAAGTGGTTTTCAGTGTCTTTTAGAGTTTCGAGTGTCGGAATGGAATTCTATTGATTCCATCAATCCCGAAATGTGAAATCTAATCCATGAGAGTTGTTGGGTTCAGATTCCGAGTCTTTTGAGGATTTGAGGTCCTAAGTTGTGAATTTATGAAAATTTAGTCTTTGCATTGACTTTGGTCAACATTCGAAATTCGAATGCTCGGGTTTGAATTTCGAGAGTTCCGTTGAATTCGGAGGATGATTTTAGCCCTAGTGAGGTCTTGGTTGATTTTTGAGAGGTCCCGAGATTGTTTTAGCCTTTTTAGGCGTGAGTTAGTTTCTTGTGGTTTTCACAGGTGTCGGGTCAAGGAGACCTCAAATTCGTATTTCGACTGTTCCATTGAGTCTGGGACGTCGAGTATAATATATTTGCATATGTGGTTTGTGTTCACGGGTTCCGAACGAATTCCGGGGAATCTTTCGGAGTGTTAAAAATTGGTTGTGTTTTCTGGTGTTGCAGGCTTTGCTTTTGCGAAGGTCCTGTCGCTTAAGAGAAGGGCATGTTGCTTAAGCGACCTTCGCTTTTGAGAAGGAGGCTTCGCTTCTGCGATGCCCGAGTTTTTAGCAAAGCGAACCCCTGGTCGCTTTTGCTACATCTGAGAGGGGTTTTTTGCCTGTCATTTCGGGGTTTAAGCCTCATTTCACCATTTTTGAGTTTTGGGAGCTTTGGGTTGGTGATTTGGACTAGATTTTTGAGGAAAAACTCTTAGGTAACGATTCTTAACTCTAAATCTTCAATTACCCATTATTGTTAATGGATTTATGTGTTCAAATCAAGCTTGTGAAATGAGAAATTTATGATTATTTTCAAGAACTTAGTAAAATGGTGATTTTGAAGTGATTTTAAGTCCTTTTTCGAAATGATTTTCCCTAATGAGTTCCTAAAACCTTGAGTAATGTTTTCAAGTATTAAATTTCGGATTCAAACCTTATTTTTGAAATTGAATTTTGTGTTGTTTGACCCACTTTTCAAGAGGTTTGACGTGGGTATTGTTGTTTCCAGAAATTTATTGTGAATACTTTCTTGTGCATAGATTGTGTGGCTTTGGAAGTGATTCAAAAGGGGAAGACTCAACTCTTGGAGTGATTGTTGATTGATGTAAGGCAAGTGATCTGCTAAACCTCGTATTCTAGTAGAATTCGTGTACTTTCTTCGTTGCTTGTGTGTTGAGTGTAAGGGGGATGAGGTGAAGAGTTTAAATTGTCCACTTGATATATCTAAATGACTAAAAAAGGGGTTGAAATGAAAAAGTCTATGTGATGAACATGATGATGTGAATTGTCTTATTGTGACCCTTCTTGATTTATTGATGAAATACTTGAAAGCATGAATGTGGACTTGAATTGTATGAATTGTTGTCTCTTCCGTGTGGTGTGATATTGCTTGGATGCATTCATTGAGAACATCGATATAAGACGTGTGATGATTTATGATGCCGAGGTCTTTGTCGGTGAGTCTTTGGACCAGATTTACTAGTAGATGGGGCATTTAAGAATGCACCACCATTGCAGCAGCAACAAAATCAGCATCAACAGCCTTCTCCGGAGGATGATTGTTAATAATTTGGACAATAGCACTTTCACATAACAAATTCCTATTTGAAGGTACATAAGTGAAATTGGTGTGTTTTCTTAAATAGTTTGCAAAAAAATTTTATCATTCATTTTGTCTTTTAGATAAATGTGGAATGCTTATATGTTGTCTGTTGAAATAAACATAGAAATCATATATCCATCTCTAAGCAATTTTCTCTCTTGTGTAATTGATAGATAATTCATCTATGAGTGAAATTTATCAAAAGAATGTTTATTCATCAGTGCAAGAATGAAATTTATGTCACAGTATTTTGACTTAAATATCTTCATACCAGGTAATTGTATCGATATTTTAAGTAGCGAAGGAAAAGAGGTTGCAAATATTTATCAACCTTAGCTTCAAGGTTATTCATGACATTTTATATCATTAGATATTCACGAATTATTCATCAATTGAGCTTGAACTTTCCCCCTTTCGATTTTAATTATTCATTACACATATTTGTTAATGTTATCTATATCGATTTAGAAAAAATTATACTAATTGAGGTGGATTACACGTGCAATGCACGTATCCGAAAACTAGCGTGTATATATATATATATATATATAAATGTGTGGGGGGGGGGGGCAGAGGGGTCAAATCTAAATTTTAGGTACATCATATACCTAAAACGAATTCCCTCAACATAATCTTGAAGCGTAACTTAGTGATCAAGGAGGTTCATAAGTTTTACGGATTACGATACATTGTATTGACTTCACAGTAACAAAAAAAAATTTTGTGACTTGGCAAAAAATACAAAAAAAAAAGAATGATAAAAGCAATTAAATTTTTATTTTTCAGATTTATTTTCTAGTATTGTTTTTTTTAAAAAGAAAACAGGGGGGAGGGGGGTCAAATCTAAATTTTAGGTACATCATATACCTAAAACGAATTCCCTCAACATAATATTGAAGCGTTAGTGATCAATGAGGTTCATAAGTTTTACGGATTACGATACATTGTATTGACTTCACAGTAACAAAAAATTTTTGTGACTTGGCAAAAAATACAAAAAAGAAGAAGATAAAAGCAATTAAATTTTTATTTTTCAGATTTATTTTCGAGTATTTTAAAAAAAAAAGAAAACATACACTTTTAAATTAGATTTTAATTGAATAAATAATCAAAATGGTCAAAGTACAAAAAGTAAAAAAAACAAAGTTAGCCAAATAACGGCGGATCAGACAACAAGGCCCAAAGGGAAATCCGACTCAAATCATAACAAAAGCAAAGAAAGAATCAATTTTTTTTTTAAAAAAAACATCCAGATAATTCTTTGAAGTGCTTTCTCATCTTCTCCAACCAAGCATCAGCGATAATGAAGATGCGTTGAAGTTCAGTTGGTCGGCACCCGCATCTGGGAAATTCTTCACTAAAAGTAATTTAGTCCTTTAATTTTTTATCTCAAATTTTAGATTGATTTCACCTGAAACACCTAAATGATTTTTTATCAAGCAGAGAAAATATTACTTAAAAATATTTCTATAATACATGTATGTATAATATTTTGAAAATAGTTATAGTATAATGTATGTGACTGTTTATAAATATTTTCCTTCGTATTTTGTTATTCGATTGTTGCAGTTTTGTATGAATTTGTTTGTATATATTTTGTTTAAGCCTTTTATATTCCAATAAGCCCGACGAGTACGCATAAGATCTAACACTAACGAAAAAATAGTACCAAAATAATTCAGATATATCAGTCGGAACTCAAGCAAGGAGACTATTAGAATCTGACATAGGGATAGACATCAAGTAAGTATAGCTCATCCTGAAATCTTATATCAGGATAGCTATAATGAAAGTCATCCTCTCTCGAAATCTTGCATCTGGATAGCCGCATGAATCTAGCATCGGGACAATTGCACCAGCTCAAACTTGAAATTGAGAAATGCTCCAACGGGGGAGTCGAGATTCGTTCAGAATCTTGCGCATGCAAATGAACTATAATACCCCCGCCAAATTAGACATTCCAAACTCAACATGAATGTCAAAACTTCCAACAGAGGTTGTCTTGATAAATAGTGGGTTTCACACCTCAAGCTCTATTTTAGCAAAAAGCCAAAGATAGCTCAAATGAGGCTAGAAGCCTCAAGACTTGAACCAAAGGTTTGTCTAGACTAAAATCATTATTTTAGAGCTAATGAAACCATCAGAAATACTTTCCGAGATCGTTTATCTTATATTTTGACCAAAGTCAAACACATACACTTTAGGAACTCCAAAACACAAAACCTTGCATATAAATCAAACGAATTATCTATTGATCATCCTGTCAGTTCCAGCAAGTCATTAATGACTTCTATCAAATATAGAAAAGCTCTAAATGTTGAAAACATAAAAAACAGAGAGAAAAACCTAGAGAGTCATTACATTCTTGGTGGCTTTTAAAAATCTCAAGATTGTAACATATGTTATTGCTATTATTTTTTGCATTGATTATGACTAATTTTGAGACTTTTCATTTCCTTAATTATTTGATTTTAGTCTAGTTGACTATGTTTATAAAATATGCATATTAAGACAACTGTTTTTCAAAAATAAATATTTTGGATAGTAGTAGTTAGTATCTCACCCAACGTCCATGCATGTGCACACGATCAACAAATAATAAAGACATGATTAGAGTTTGTTCCCAATACAAGGACGTAATTATGAAATACTAAGTAGATTACGCTTTCAATATTTTAAAAGATGTGTGATTTGAATGTTGAGAACATACACTAACTAAAATATGATCTTAAAAATTTAAATGAGATATATATGATATATCCTAGAGTTACAGGTAGATTACCCAATCCAATTGTGTATGCACTTTAGTTATAGCACGTACAAAATCTAGTTTATTAGTCATATGATTGATATTACTCCAGAGTTCATCCATGATAAATTATACATACATTTCAGTGATTATTGTAGCTTTCATTCGTTGAATATTTTTCATTCATTTTAATATTTGACAATCATCAAGTTCAAGATTTTTATATTATATTATTTTTATGGATGATTATATAAATTTACATGGCTTTATTCCATAAAAATAAATCATAGAATTTTCCTACAGTTTGTGTTTTTTTTTCAATATAAAATGGAAAACATGTTCGATACTCTAGAATGCAAAGGAACAACCTTATACTTTTCTAGAGTTGAGTGAGTGGACGCCCTAAACCCTAAGGCAATTGTTGTGGAGGCTTAGCAGCAGCCAAGTCTGCACACATCTCTCCCCAGCCTTTTGTTGTGGGAGAGACAAACCCTAACCCTAATCAACAAACATCCTTTACTGCTCGATTAACCATAAATCAAGCTGCCCAAAATTTGACAAAAATCCAGTTGGAACACATTCAATATGTACATGGTGAGCTCACGATTCAACTCACAAAGGGAGAACGACAGGTTTTCGCACATGAAGAAGAATTACATCAAGCTGTAATTATTAAGTTCTCATCCGATACACTAGATTGAAGGATTTGCGAACAGTTTTACCTAAACACTTGGGGATCAAAGGAAACTGTTTAGTTGGTTTACTTGCTCGTAGATATATTCTGCTAAGGATAGATCAATATGAAGAATATGTGGTTGCTCTATCAAAATCGGAAAGTTTTTTGCCTTTCCATGGAGAGCATCATCTTTATAGGGCATTTCCTTGGACAATAGATTTCAATTCAAGAGAAGAAATTTCAATGACCGCGGTGTGGATTTTGTTACCTCGATTATCACCAGATTTATTTGCCAAGAGATCCTTGTTGTCGATGGCATCAGCGGTTGGAAGGCCAATAGTTATTGACAAGGCAACACAAGACAAGACAAGGCCTAGCACTGTTAGGATGAAGGTGATACTCGATCTTATGGACAAGTTACCTAAAATGATGCGTCTCCAGTATTTAGACGAGCAGAACAGTAAAATTCAAAAGGTTTTTCAGGAATTTATTTATGATAATTTACCTTTATATTGTAACCATTGTAAGCATTAAAGTTACGATGAAAACAGTTGTCGATTGATTTTGAAAAAGAACTAAGATCACAATCACAAAGATAATGAAGTGGTTGGAGATGAACAATTCAATGGGGAGAAATTTCAAGGTGATTTGCAACAAATTTTAAATGAGAAGAGGGGACTAGCAAACATAGATCAAAGTACTGATGATAATCTTCGAGTTGCTGATGCAAATAATAAGGACATAGCAATGGTGGAAGCCATTAAAAATAATGGAGATCGAGTAGTTGTACTTTGCACCTTAGCTACGATCTCACAGACTTTGGTTTTAGGTGCAAAGGATGGTGTTACTAGTGATTCGGTGGTTCCTGTAGTTAATTTGGAGTCTAATCTATCTTCAAATCCTAAACTACCAACTGCTGGTGTTTTATCTGGGAAAGATCCTAGTTTGGCTAAGATTGAAGATTCTGGTCAAGTTAATATGGTGCAGCAGTGTGAAGAGAATTTGGATCAAATTTCTGAATCTGGTGGTACATGTGATCATGACTTCACTTTGAAGGACAATGATAAGGGAGGCTGGACTGAAGTACCAAGCAAAAAAAATTCTCCACATTGCACCAAACTACAACAACTAGATTGCACTAACCCAACACGCAAGGAGTAGACAACAATTTGTGAAGGTAAAGTATCAAGGAAGGTTGTGTGCTCTAACACCTTTGATGCCCTAATGATCAATTCTGATCAAGAGCTCCATGTATTATCCACTCCAATTCTTCAAGTTTCTAATCTAGAAACTACAAGAATAATCAAGGAGCCACAGGCCGCAATGTTGAATAAAGCAAATCCAATGGTCAAACCGCCTATGGCAACAATCAACACCTCGAATCACGATGTTCCTAATTCCCCATCATTGGAGTCGCTTGGAGAGAAAATATCTGGACAACAGTCAATCTCCAAAAGGCATAATGATAAGAGTTTGGTGACAGAAATGAGTGATTCTAGATGGAATGATTTAGTTGAGGAAGAGGAACATATTTCTTCACCTGTAAGGAGAAAGTTAAGTGTAACGATCCGAACCGTCGTTAATTAGGAAATGAAAAATGTCAAGAAAATTAGGCTCCTCAGCCCGCCAGAGCGGGCCAGATGCCGCTAGGGCAGCGGCGCTCTAGCGGGATAAGTGGCCGCCAGAGTAGGATGGGCGAGTAAAAATGTAAATAACGCGAAGTCTGATTTTCTTCGTTTTCCAAAAATACCAAAAGAGGCGAGAATCACCCTAGAAACCCTCAAAAGGCTGCTCTAGGCTTTGGAAGGAAGGAGAAAGAGAATTATAGCGTAAGGAGGTCGATAGATTGTGGAATTCTGGTCAAGATTCACCGTTCCGTCGTTCGGAAAACCAGGTTTCAAGCTACAATCTCTCTGTGAATGCCTAGCACCCAGGTAGGCTAGGTTTATTAATTGAGTAGTTATAAATCCGTTATTCACTGCGTAGTTATTTGGAACTTTATGGTAGAATTCACGCGTAGGCTTTCGTACACTGAAACAAGATGATTGTACTTGTATCCTAGGTGTTACATCAAACGTATACCGAAGGAGGAAGCCTTAGTCGATGAACTAGGGCAAGGTGATGGTTTGATTTCATGTTTGGGTGATGTATGATAGTATTTGTTTCATTGTAAGGCATGTATGTATGCGAATGTTGCACTATTGATCACACCTAATGTAAATGAGTATGAATGAATGATTGTAAGCCATGAATCAACACTTGATTGTATGATTATGAGAATGTACATTTTGATTGTGAATGTGACATATTGAATGGATTGGGTGTCACATTACGACACACTAACAGAGATCGGATGTCACGTACCGACATACATATTTTGGAACGGGTGTCACGATCCGACACACTAACTTGGATCGGGTGTGTTTGGGTATGGGTTCCATGAGAGGACCCTTGACTTGTCATATATGATTATTAGTGAGAATGTGGAATCGTACATTGCTCCTGAATGATAACTATATTATGCATTATATATGGATATATATGTGGGGTGCGGTGTTGTAATTTAACTGGGTTTATCTGTTATGTAATAAATTGTGAATGGTTAGGCCCAAATCGGGATGTGATATGATAATTGGAGACCAAGGGTCTAGGTGTCACTGTTTTTACCTTAGAGAAGTCGTAATGTGTATTGTCGTGGAGGATCGGGGTGGCTTTATGTCGTAAATGTCGAATAGTAAGTATTACCCGGATAGGGAATTAGTATTGAAATGGTTAATAGGCTTGATAGAAAGTACTATGGAGTCAAGGGTGGAGTGGTGATGTGGAAGAGGTACGGGCGTGTAGTGAGTGGTTGGCCGAGTTGGTAGTAGTTATATTCGGGATCTCCTTCGAAAGACAACATGGTTAAGTTATTATCAAGAACGGAACGAGTAAGGGGTTAGAGTAAAGTGTACTAGTATGATTAAGTATCCTAAAATGGATAGGACAGGAAAATATAAAGGTGGAGGAATGAATAGTCTTATTGCATGTTTTCGTTATCGATTTCTTATATTATGCGGTGGGTATTCGGGTGACCGATGATGCCTACCAGTACGTGTGGTTTTGTACTGATACTACTCTTGCTATGCCTTTTTGGCATAGTCTGGATGCAGGTTCGGTGATGTCTCATCGGTGAAGGCGAAGATAATCTCCAACAGCTTTTATGTTTCCTTCCATGTGGTGGGAGCTATGTCTTTTGTTACTTAGTTCGTATCTTGTAATCTTAGAAGCTCTTGTACCTGTTTAGACTAGATCCCTGGGGTGTTAATTACTTTACAAGTCTTTATTCGAATTGTTTTAAACTCTTATTTTATGAAAATCTCCATGAATTTGTTTTTATCTTAGTTTTCTTAATCTTCCACATGTTTTTCACTATTTAGGAATTGAGGGTTCTCCTACTTAGGTGTTAGAATAGGTGCCCGCACGGCCCGATGGGTTGGGTCGTGACAAATTGGTATCAGAGCCCAGGTTACCGGTCTCCGCTTATAAGAGCAAATGTGGAGTAGACTCATGTGGATGAGTGTGTTGA
Source organism: Solanum etuberosum (assembly GCA_029582245.1). Taxonomy (NCBI): domain Eukaryota; kingdom Viridiplantae; phylum Streptophyta; class Magnoliopsida; order Solanales; family Solanaceae; genus Solanum; species Solanum etuberosum. The sequence continues at coordinate 9,304 of JAJONR010002501.1, read as the reverse complement.
CGTCTACATCTAATCTTTAGGTAGCTATGAAGCATTCTAGGGAGTCGTTTCATTTCTTCTCTTCTTTCGTGTGAGTTGTCGCTTGTGGTATGAGTTGAGTCCGATTGGTATCTCCCGATTCCAATTGGTATCTCAACAAAGGAAACCGAACGATGTAGTCCCAGCTGACGGGACCCAAGCAAAGTAAATTGGAACTGAGAAGGCTCCAATTGGTATCTGGCCTTAGAGGTGGTACGAAGGCATGGATGATCTGTAATGGTCATCTATGGATGCGAACTAACTAATAATTTGGACTTGTCTGTGAGTTGTAACTTGAAACTGTGAATGCATGTTTCTTATGGTCTGAATTAAATGTTTGTGTGAAGAATATGATTTCTTGGATGTATTGATATGATTATGTGCACAATAAGTGCTTGTCTGAACTTTGATATATGCAGCATGCTAGACTAAATATTCGAAACTGTGCGACTTGTGATTGCTTGAGTTTCGTGAACTGTTGTTGGAAAGAAAAGTCATGGCTAAGTTTGGTGCAAGGGTCTAGATAATCTACGATGTGATTCGTAAACGAAATCTGGACGTGTCTTGCGATTAACTTTAACCGTGTGAGTGTATGGGCATCCTAGGGATGTGCGTGGTTGTGGTGTTGAATTAATGTATAGGGATTCTGGAGTGTGTACCGTGGGTATTGACTCGGGCTAGACAATGACTATCCTAGCTAAGGGGATTATCCTAAATGCCTAGTTATTGGCTTGTGTACTGTTTCCGTCTAAGCCGGGATTATTCTCGCTAGAGCGGAAATTCTCCCGCCAGAGCGGGACAGGGTGAGACAGATTCTCAGCCCTGTCTCCTCTGTTTTTCCTAAGTCACCCAAATAGACCCGAAACGTGTATGGGTTAATCCCCGCAATCTAAATCAGTGCTCAACAATCGAATATAGGTTATAATCACCTAGCATTAAAATATTGGCGGTGAACCGCAACAAAAACCAGTATCCATGTGCTTACAAAAAGTAAGGAAAGCGAAAAGATAAATAAGGTATTGTTCAAATACAAGCCAAGAGGGGTGAAAAGCCAAATCAGGACCCCTAGGACTGGGAGGTATCATCATCAGAGTCGAAGTCCTTCCGGGGTACTAGGCCTTTCACGGCTTCATCCATGAAGGTGAAATGCTGGAAGTCTCCTGTCTCGACTCATGGAATCTCCTGTCCGGGTGAAACACAAGAGAAGACGATCTTCAAGGTCTTCCATATCCGAACCATCAGACGATCCCTCTCCAAACCCTTCCTCCTCTCCTGGCGCAGTTCGCGGCGGAGCATCTCGACGTCAAGGGCAGTGTTGGGTGGAACCGGAGTGGTGCTAGCAAAGGAACATCCCAACCTCCTTCAGACGGCCGCCAGGTCCTCCTCTACCTGTGCACCTGAGAGTGAGGGCTGGGACCGGGTGGGAAGAGTGTCGTCGCCTGCACTATCTTCCCCTTCCTTATCGTCCGCCTCCGCAGCCACCTGACTGCTACTGGTCCTGTCCGTCCTCCTCCTCTTGCTCCTGGAAGTAGAACCCTGCCTAACCAAAAAAGGGTGAAAATGAGGGATCCATAGGAAGTACCTCGTCAGTGTCCAAGGGTGGTACCCCCGGTCCCGATGCGCAGGCTCGATAAGTGTATCCTTGAGCCAGCCCAGATCCATCTCCCTCAACTTGGCCTCGTACTCGGTGTTAGGGACCTCTGGCACCTCGAGCACATCATTTATGTAGGAAGCATTTAGGGGGATGTCCACTCCCCGGATGCGGATGGTAGGGTTAGGGTCGTCCCAGCGGACAGTAGGGAGGATAGCATAGAACTCCCTCACCTAGGTGGAACGCGTAACAAGGGGAGCCTCTGTTAGTGGGGCCCTACCGAACTCCATGAGATGGGAATAAAAGGCGGGCGTCTTCTCTTCTAAACCCAGCAAGTAAAAACCTCTCTCGCAACAAAATTTGTTATTCCGGTAGTCGTGATGTCTTTCCCGACTAGCAGTATCGGGGAACCGGACGAAAGGTAGATTTTCCTCGTTAACACCAGCTATTTAGAGAAGTCTGCAAAAGTTTGGAAGATAGATGTTAGAACTCTATGGGATTAAACAATACCTGGTTTAAGGGAAAAAGAAATTTCTATCCTTAAAGGGGGCACAGGCCACGGTTTCCCCAGGTCCCGCCACAGTGGCCTAAGTCCCGCCAGAGCGGGATGATAGAGGCCGCCACAGACAAACTCAAGGCGCGGTCATTGCGCCTCTTCATCCCAAAACCTTTGTTTTCATTAGAATTTCAGAAGATCAGAGTCTATTAAGTACCCTAGTACCTAGATATACAATTATTTTAACAAAATAACCCCTAAAGGGTGCCCGAATCCGAGTTTTACACCAAGAGAACCTTTCAACTTCCCCCAACCATTTTGGTATCATTTCGACCGTATTTTCATGAAATCCTTACGCCAAAAACGTTATGGAGATGTTGGGGACGTAACGGAAGTGTCCATGCTATACTCTTCTAACAAATCAAGCAACCTATGTTCATTTTCGAAAACTACCCCTAAAAACCTATTCTACCCAATCAGTTAGAATCATGCAATCGTTGTTAAGTAAGTAATGAAGTAAATAGCGTAAGGAACAAGAGCATTACTATAAATTTGACGTTCGGAGTGAAGCGATCGAGAGATTTTTTGAAGTTTTGGGAGAGTTTAGGAAGAAATGGGGGAAAACTTTCTTTTCCCCCCTATGTACTGTTTTCCGATCTCCCGCTACAACAGGAGGTCATCGCCACAGCGGCCCTGCTGCAGCGGAAAACCTGCCGCCTTGGCGGGATCAGGCTGTGTAAAAATTTGACGCAATTCTTTTTCTATGCGTTGCATCATTTCCCTAACCGGTCTTTTGAGTATAGAACTTTTCATGTTTCAAATTTGAAAAGTCACCATCCTTCGTGGTTCCGTAATGGGCCGATTCATTAGTCTAGAAGTACTCTGAAAGGGAAGCAGGTATATCCCTTCGCTAGTCATTCGGGGACAAACGAGGAGTAAATTGGTATCTATTGTAACGACCCGAACCGTCGTTAATAAGGAAACGAAAAATGTCAGGAAAACTGGGGCCCTCATCCCGCCAGAGCGGGCCAGATGCCGCTAGGGCGACGGTGCTCTAGCGGGATAAGTGGCCGCCAGAGCGGGATGGACGAGACAGAATGTAAATAACGCGAAGTCTGATTTTCTTTGTTTTCCAAAAACACCAAAAGAGGCGAGAATCACCCAGAAACCCTCAAAAGGCTGCTTTAGGCTTGGGAAGGAAGGAGAAAGAGAATTCTAGCGTAAGGAGGTCGATAGATTGCGGAATTACGGTCAAGATTCACCGTCCTGTCATCCGAAAAACTTGGTTTCGAGCTACAATCCCTCTGCGAATGCTTGGCACCCAGGTAGGCTAGGTTTATTAATTGAGTAGTTATAAATCTGTTATTCACTGCGTAGTATATTGGAACTTGACGGTAGAATTCACGCGTAGGCTTTTGTGCACCGAAATGAGATGATTGTACTTGTATCCTAGGTGTTACATCAGACGTATACCGAAGGAGGAATCCTTAGTCGATGAACTAGGGCTAGGTGATGGTTTGATTTCATGTTTGGGTGATGTATCTTAGTAGTTGTTTCATTGTAATGCATGTATGTATGCGAATGTTGCACTATTGATCACACCTAATGTAAATGAGTATGAATGAATGATTGTAAGCCATGAATCAACAGTTGATTGTATGATTATGAGAATGTACATTGTGATTGTGATTGTGGCATATTGAATGGATCGGGTGTCACGTTCCGACACACTAACTGAGATCGGATGTCACATAACAGCATACATATTTTGGAACGGGTTTCACGATCCGACACACTAACTTGGATCGGGTGTCACGATCCGGCACACTAACAGTTTGGGTATAGGTTCCATGAGAGGACCACTGACTTGTCATATATGCTTATTAGTGAGAATGTGGAATTGTCCATTGCTCCTAAATGATAACTGTATTATGCATTATATATGGATATATGTGTGGGTTGCGGTGTTGTAAGTTAACTGGGTTTATCTGTTTTGTAATGAATTGTGAATGGTTAGGCCCAAATCGGGATGTGATATGATAAGTGGAGACCAAGAGTCTAGGTGTCACTATTTGTACCTTAGAGAAGTGGTAATGTGTATTGTCGTTGAGGATCAGGGTGGCTTTACGTCTTAAATGTCGAATAGTAAGTATTACCCGGATAGGGGATTTGTATTGAAACATTTAATAGGCTTGATAGAAAGTACTATGGAGTCAAGGATGGAGTGGTGATGTGGAAGACGTAAGGGCGAGTCGTGAGTGGTTGGCCGGGTTGGTAGTAGTTATATTCAGGATCTCCTTCGAGAGACAACATGGTTAAGTTATGATCTAGAACGGAACGAGTAAGGGGTTAGAGTCAAGTGTTCTAGTACTATTAAGTATCCGGAAATGGACAAGATAGGAAAATATAAAGGTGGAGGAATGAATAGTCTTATTGCATGTTTTCGTTGTCGATTTCTTATATTATGCGGTGGGTATTCGGGTGACCGATGATGCCTACCAGTACGTGTGGTTTTGTACTGATACTACTCTTGCTATGCCTTTTTGGAATAGTCTGGATGCAGGTTCGGTGATGTCTCATAGGTGAAGGCGAAGATAATCTCCAACAGTTTCTATGTTTCCTTCCATGTGGTGGGAGTTGTGTCTTTTGTTACTTAGTTTGTATCTTGTAATCTTAGAAGCTCTTGTACCTGTTTAGACTAGATCACTGGGGTGTTAATTACTTTACAAGTCTTAACTCGAATTATTTTAAACTCTTATTTTATGAAAATCTCCATGAATTTGTTTTTATCTTAGTTTTCTTAATCTTCCGCATGTTTTTCACTGTTTGGGAATTGAGGGTTCTCCTACTTAGGTGTTAGAGTAGGTCCCCGCACGGCCCGTTGGGTTGGGTCGTGACAAATTGGTATCAGAGCCCAGGTTACCGGTCTCCGCGTATAAGAGCAAATGTGGAGTAGACTCATGCGGATGAGTGTGTTGACGTCCACATCTAATCTTTAGGAAGCTATGAAGCATTCTAGGGAGTCATTTCATTTCTTCTCTCCTTTCGTGTGAGTTGTCGCTTGTGGTATGAGTTGAGTCCGATTGGTATATACTTATATTTAGCTTACTTATTTTTTTACGAACGGATACCTGTTTTTATATACCTGTGAGTTGTCGCTTGTGGTATGAGTTGAGTCCGATTGGTATATACTTATATTTAGCTTACTTATTTTTTTACGAACGGATACCTGTTTTTATAACCTCAAAGTTGTGTACAAGCAAAGTAAACTCATGTGAAAAAAAATAGAAGAAGGGTTGCTCGAATGGTAAGAAACCTCTACCCTCAATCTTAATATTGTAGTTGAGTCAGAGATAGAAGCGCCTAGGGTGGACTAAAAAAAAACTAATATGAAAAACTTGGCTAGAATAATGACAAGAAGAAAAAATCAACTATAGATTTACGTGATAAGAAAAAAAAAAATTGAAGAAAAAGTTCTTAACTTAGAAAATTGATCAATCATTTCTCGAACATTTATTATATAATTAACGACTTAATTAATAGTAGCAATACATGCGATATTGACAATAACTAAAAAAACAATATGAATAATTTATAATAAAAATAATAGAGTGACAAAAAATATTCTTTTAATAGTTAAAACTCTTAAAATAAATTTTCTTAATGCTACTTGACATATATTTAAGCAATTTAAATTTGGCATTCACAATAAATGACCACCATCATTTGCAAGTAATTGTCAAATTTATTTTTATTTTTAAATATCTAAATTCAAAATCTAGAGTTTGAACAAAATTGAGGCTACATTCAATTAATCTCATGTCATTGAGAAACAAAATTAATTTGTTACTATTTTCTTTAGATATGCAAATCTTTTTAGATATCAACTTTGACTATGAATTTGGTAAGAAAACTATGAAGTAAATCTATTTAAAGGGCTTTTTGCTAAAGAAAATCAAAAATTTATTTATTCTAATTTTCTCTCTAGTTTCTAATAAACCAATGAGTACTCCAGAAAGTGGTTCTACTTTAGAACAAAAACTTATCAAGTGAGTTCTTTTTTAATTTTTTTTCTTTCATCTCCCTTCCTCTTTTTCTACTTATTTCTTAAGCTTAACTAATAATATTCACTAATTGTGTAAATGTACCTCTCATTATCAGCAGGTCATATATATATTCAAGATTATGAATAATATTTTTTTTTATGAATGGTTAGACTCTATGTAGATATATTAAACTCTTATTTATTCTACATTCTTTATGATTTTTATTTTTTTTATGTTTGTTATGATTTTCAGAATAATCGAGAAAGAAACCAAGAAACTTTTGTTTGAGAATGTATCGCTCTGCCTACAACATAAATTGCTTTGTTTGCAACAAAAATTATTGATTGAAAGGTTAAACAATTTGAGTTGCTCAACTTATACAGAAGATCAAAAGTTATATGAGGAGATCGACCAGATGAAAACAAAGGTGAGCTTTTATATAATCACATGTATTAAATTTTAAGTTCTATGCATATAAAAGGTGAAAATAAATTTTATATAATAATATAGCTTACTAGGTATAATTGTTGCCAACACTTTTGATAAGCATAATTAATTTATTATATGATAAAGATGGTAAATGACATGTTGAATTAGGTTAAATTTACTGATAGCGTAAAAAATATATGTTTTTTTTAAGTATATATAATGTAAATTGTTTAAATTATTGATTCTTTTTTTTCTTTTCAGAATGAGATGTGGGCGAGTGTTATGAAGGAATTAATTGATGATAAAGAGTAGAGTTGGTGATGTTGTTTTATTTCATATTTTGGAGATTTTACAACTTAGACATATTAATAAATTTGAAGGGTGATGTGTTCCCTTCTTTATGGTTAATGAAAATTTAAAGACTATGAGAAATGTTATTGTTATTATTTCTTATTTTGATAAAGACTAAATTTGAGACTTTTCATTTCCTTGGTTATTTAATTATAGTCTAGTTGGCTAAATTTTCAATATCTACTTATTTAGAAAAGTGTTCTTGTCATAAGTATTTTCTAAATCTATATTTTTGGTGTGTTGTAGATCGTATTGCACCCGATGTTCAAACAAGCACTCACAATTAAAAGATAAAAAAGTAATGAATCGAGTATCATTTTTAATGAAGACTTAACTGTTAACTTTTCAAGTAGATTAAATAGTAAAGATTTTAATAGAATTATGATTCGAATATTGAGGACAAAACTAAATAAAAGATGATATTGAGAATTCAGAAGAGAGAGATTTCCTAGAGTTACAAATAGATTTATCCAATCCAATTGTATATCCAATTTAGTTAGCACATTGAAAATCTAGTTTCTAATACATGATTAATACTACTCTGGAGTTCATCCCTGATAAACTGGTTTCTATTCAAACTAAATACATATATCCTTGTATCATCTCAAGTAAAAATGCAATTGTATCTCTTATATTTGACTAAGAAAGACAAATTAGTTAGAGGTCTATATCTAACTTGTTACTTGTAAGTTAATCAAGCTAATAATTATCTGACAAATCGCTAAATTATTAAACTGTCATAACCTAAAATTCACATGAATCATGATGGAACCTATACTCTCCCCCAATAGGTAAGACAAACCACCACCAAACAGATTTAAAGTAAAGACAGTATGAGAGGTAAAAACATTACCAAAATTTAAAACCATATGCAATCATTAACAAAAATCAAGTGTGGGAAAATAACAAAATACAATCCCAAAATTTAGGGTCATATGTAAAAGAGTGACTACGAGTGAAGTACAATTTTTCAACAACTGATATACTGTCTGTCGTCTGGTGGAAGAAAAGATAGAAAAAGTAAGGGATTGAGGGAGTCTGGCGTTGCCAATCAGCTAGACAACTCTCTAAGAATATCCAAAAATAAAAGCTGCAAACTTGACCGTTAGCGTGACCCATTCATTCTTGGGATACAATTTGCACAAAAAATGTGCAGCATGTTAGTATAAGTTTAACACCCCGTATCCTAGACAGACCAGATTTCAGATTTGAGAAGCTACAGGTGCCACCGACGGGCACCACCCACGGACCGTAGGGTGACCCACGGTCCGTCCTAGTGGTCTGTGGTTCACCACCTGCAGCTCCTCCCTAGAAAGTCCAGTTTGGCTAAGGGTAGACCTACGCCAGGACCTACGCACCGTAGGTCAGACCACGGTCCGTGGTCAAGGGCCGTAGGTCGAACCCCAGATTTCAACTCCCAGAACCCCATCGATGGTTGACCAGCACGGACCGTCGGTTGGTCCCGACAACAGTTAAGTCGGGGGTCTTTTGGTCTTTTCCTTATGTGTTGGACCCCTAAACTACATCGTTTAACCCTTAAACTACGTAGTTTTGGTCAGTTTTAGCCTAGAAATATAATTAGAACTTACCACAGTCGGATCATTCACCAAAAACTTAGAAAATTAGAACGTAAAGAGGAGAAAGAGTCGACCAGCCCTAGTCCAAGAACGCAGCAAGGTTTCATCCATTCCAGCCCCGAAATTGAAAGATTTCTCCGTGGAATTCGTCACCTGGTATGTGGGATTTCACTAGTGGATTTCTTTCGCCCATTAGGTCCCTAGAATTCAGTCAGAATCTTGATTCCCTTGATATTATCTAGACCTAGGGTTTCTTGAATGTTAGAAATTGTTGGGTTTTAGCTGCTAGAATGATCCAAATCAGATTATTATGTTGTTGCTTCAGTTCTTGCATGAAATTCAGAACCCTAGTTTTGTAGATTCGTTTAGTTCATGAATTACACATGCTAGGTCAGTTATATTCAGATATACATGCCCCAGTTACAAATGTTTCATTATTAGTACATTAATGTTGCATTCTCAGATTTTGCATGTAAGTATTTTGAGCTATCCAGTATCACAAAAATTCAGTCATAATGTGTTATTTACATAATCAGTTGAGAGTAGACTTAATACCGAGTTGGACTAGGGTTCAGCGTAACCGAATAGTCCCAGAACTACGTGCCCTGTAGAATGTAAGTCCCCTCTGTGGGCATCATTTTAGTGATCATGCCAGCCATGCCTCTATACCTTTGGCAGGGTATATTGGGTCCTCTCGATGGGGCGTATACATCGGACTCCACATTTAGCTCATGTGGTTTTATGTCGGTTATTAGTAGCTCCCTCACAGTCAGATTCTATTGCATTGACCATGTTA
>JAJONR010002500.1:0-94382 GCA_029582245.1 Solanum etuberosum | reverse complement strand
ATTTTATTACAATACTCATATCAACTAATATTTAATATTATATCTTATAAATATTTTAGGAAATAAGCAACTAATGCTAATAAGGATAAAATATGGAACCCCCCCCCCCCCCCTTCTCTATATAAAAGTAAAAATGTAGGAAGTTTTAAATCTTGCTCAAGAAGTAACTAGACATGTGTTTAAGCAAAAAAAATAAAAAATCTAAGAGATTTAACTTTATATTAAAAAAATAAAATTCACCATTATTTATGGTATATGACCATTTGAGAGTTACAAAATGTATTTATTAATCCACTAAATGAGGATAAAATTAAGTTAATTGCACTATCTTGAACCAAGTCAAAAAAATTAGGTAGTACTTTTTTTTTACAATATGCAAAAAATAATAATAGTAATTAAAAAGATTGTTGTAATCTATTCTGTTATATATATTTATATTTAATTAATATATACAAGAGCTTTTGCAATAGATTTAGCCAGCTGTGTTAGTTGCCTGACATGAATAATAAGCGTGTTTAACATTAATTCAATTGTTATATTAATATTTTGATTAATATATATATATAAAAAGAAAGTTTCAATGATTATGAAAGATTTTTGGAGTTGGAACAAATGTATAATTTTAAAAAGCTTAATTTAGTTTCTTTAAAGTACTTTATAGAGTGGAAATTCGAAAAATACTAGTTACATCATTTAATTTGTGTAGCATCAATACGAGTTGTGATGCAGCGATGAGACTGCTTCATTCTTAATCAGAGATTTTGGGTTCAAGTTCTGGATATGGAAAAAATTTGTTGGGAGTATTACCACCGAATGAATTCCGCAATGCACAATTTAAATTTAGTCAAGGCTCTTATGTGAACTCCAACATCAGATAAAAAATCAAACTAAAATAAAATAAAATAATTTAATTTGTGTTGCCCTAGCTCACATGCATCATTTCCAATTGACAATGAAAAAGCAAGTGAGATTAGGTAATAATTTGCTTATCGAAAATGAGTGGGTTGAGTTAAATTTCATGAGCTAATTTTCCACCTTTAGTTTGCACAAAAGAAATATTTTTGGGATGGATATTTGCATTTTGTCCCCTCTTATGTATTTGTGCAGACTAATTGTTTTAGGTTTAATAAAAGAAATTCTAGACTAAAATACTCTTAAACTCAACAACAAAGATGGTAAAAATATGCCGGCAAGCGGAATTAAAAATAGTAAATTTCAGATACATGTGAATCACACTAGATATATGTATATGGATATTAGGTAAATTCTAAAATACAGATATATAGGGAGAGAGACGAGGAGAGAGGCGAGCGAGAGAGTTAGATACATGTGAATTTACTTAGATATAGTGTATCTGGAACAAATTACATCTAATTTTGGTCCAATAATGTGTTAGATATATGTATCTTGGGACCGAATTCTGGTATGAATAGTAATTTTAAAAACTCACAAAAGACACGTAATTAATTAAACTTATCTCTTAAAGCAAGAGTCAAGTTCAATCATGACTACTATTCGGATTATTCCCGACCCATCACCTGGGACTCACCATAGACATAGGATATGGGCATTGTCCAACAACTCTCCTCCCAACATCTGCCAAATGCATTATGTCATTCATGGGAATCCAACTATAATATCACTCGTTAAGATTAAGTGCTTATCAGGCCAACAAGCTCATCAAGCAGATATCATGTTCAATCATGACTCCAATCAAGTCATTATTCGTGCATCATTTAAACCTTATTATAGGTAGAATATTAACATTACTCAACAAATTTGATTGTTATAAGTGAGTACAATCCCGAATGAAAAAACAAGTGAGATTATGAGGCGGGACGAATGGTGGACGGGGCAAGATGGATTTAAAACTATGCAGGGCGGGGTGGATTTAAGGTTGTGCAGGGTGGGGAGGGATGCATGGACGGTTGAAGTGGTTTTTAAAAAAATTAGTGCGGGACGGGTTGTGGGTCTATGCAGTTTTATGCGGGTTTAAACTTAATTTTAACTTTTTACCAGTTATAACAGTTATAAAGCAATATCTCTTAAGATAGTTTCTTTAAATGTACTAAAATATTCGAGATAGTAAATGAAAATGATACAATCAAAACTAATTCAATTTCTTACATGCTTCCCAATTAACATCTAAAAAATAAAATTTTAAGTCATTATCTGTTAAATTAATATGACTTAACGAAAAATGAATTTATTTTTATTTTTAGTAACAAACTTAACTAGAAAAGAAAAATATTAAAAATTTATGCGGGGTGGGTCTAGTGGAGCGGAGCAGAACGGGTTAAGAATGAAAAAAATTGTTATGCAGAACAGATTAAATTTTTTACGGATTAAGCTTAACTCGCCCCACCCTGCACCGCTTCGTTGCTATCCCTAAGCTCAAATGTTTAAGTATTATTGACTATGATGAGTGATGGCATTTCTATTTTTATTTAGACAACTCATTATCTATTAGTTAGAGTTATATATAGTATTCACTAGTTGTATCACATGTGCACAAATAACTTATTGAGGTATATATATATATATATTTACAGGAGAACTGATTTGCAGGTCATTGATCATATTTTTTTAGTTTATATCTTTTTATTATAAGATTTTTTAATTTTTACATGTAAGATCGATTTTTCCTACGGATAATTTCTCAATCGAGCTCGTTATTCTAAAATTTATCTAATGCAATTTATGTCTTTTGTCTGAACTTGTCCAATACAATTCATGTCTATTGTGTAATTTGCAAGCTACTGTATAAGAGTAAATTTACTCGATATATAGCAACTAAGAATTTTTCTAAAATTATCAATATTATGTGGTTCAACTTGCTACATAAAACTCTTTCACTTGTACTATTTCAAAAATGTTGTTAAAATAAATAAATACTCCCTTCATTTCTAATTATGTGGCACTTTTCGAACTCCGAAATTCAAATAAGTCTATTTTTAACTGTAAATTTTTCATATATCTTTTAATTATTTTGAATTGTCAATTATTGCGACTTATAATACTTTTTCCGTAGCTTACAAATATATAAATTTCATTTCAAAAAAATTCAAGATTTCACGCGCAAATTTCCGATCAAACTTAAATTATTTAACTCTCGAAAAATGAAAAATATCACATAAATTGAAATAGATAGAGTAATATTTTGACCAATGTTTGGGCCGTAGCGTATCCGCGGATCTCGCTTTTAGAGTCGAAATTTCACATGGAGACGCTATCATTCTTTGGAGTAAATTCAAATTTGACTCGCTTCATTAGTTAACGATTCGATAAAACTCATTTAAAAGTAAAAATAACCTTCTAATTAATTAAATTTAATATTTTTTGTTCAAATTTTATATTTATATTTTAAAAAAATTTGAATATATATAAATATATTGAGGGAAATTTTCAAATATATACCACTTTTGAAAATATTTTCATCACGTAGCCCGATATACAATATTATATTTGGGGGGGAAATCATTGTATATATGGTATCAATCTTGTATAAACTGTATAAAAAGATGTTTATACACATATATCAGTTAATCATGTGTTTATACACAAAATATAGATTACGTAGTATAATTATTTTTAAAAAGAAGACATGAAGTGTAATTTTTCTCGTATAATTAATTTAGGACATAAACTTTAAATTCTGACTTAATCTTTAATTTCTGAATAATTTTGGTCCGAACTCTATTTATCATGTAAAAAGATTATTTGATAAATATAAATAATATATTCTGAATCTAGTAAACTTAATTTGTAACTCAAAACTTGTACCAACAAAAAATGTGATGAAATGGTAAGTACTCATTCATCATCCTTAATAAGAGGCATCGAGTTCGAGTCCCTTTAGATACAACGTCGTTAGGGAGCTCTTTATCCCCTTCCCCCCAATATAAGACTTTCCGGTATGAATTCAAATATAGTCAGACTCCAATGTAGATATCGAACGCCAAAACACCGAATGAAAACTTGTAACTCAAGCCTTGAAGAAAAGTCAAATTGGAAAATCTCATAATTAAAGAAAAAGAATGTACTTGATAAAAGGGAATGGAAAATATCTAATTATGAAGATTCGAGTACTGGTCAACAGACAAAACATAAAGCAATAATTTTAATATTTATTTAAACAATTAATCAACCTTTGAATTGAGTTCTTTTTCTCTCTTCACACTAATAATTAGAAATGAATATGAACTATATTGAAACTTCTTTAAAATAATAATATTATGATGATGCAATGTATCTATTTATTTATTTAGCTGTTAAAAGATGAATACAAGTTAGGTTGCTCTCATTTTGTAGTCGGAGCTAAAATTTAAAATTTTATGGTATGAACTCGTCAATTATTAATTTTATAATTAACTATTTATACATATTTAATGAATTTGTAATATAAATACAAAATTTAATAGAAGCTATTAAATTCGTTCAAATTTGTATTTGTATATATCAAAACAAAAACATATCGAGTTTAAGTTCAAATTTATTCAACATTTCAAAAATTAAAAGACTCTCAATCAAAGTTACATAATTAACTATTGGTTAGCTATTTGAATTATAATATTATTATTTTAACCTTCGAAGGAAAATATTGATTACTAAAAAATATTTTTTATATAGGTTAATTCTTATTCTTCGTGTGAAAGATAAGTAATTAAATCAAAAACATGACTAGAAATGGAGTTCTTGACTAATTTTAGTGTTTGGTTCTTTGTTGAATATTTTGTAAATCCCAATATGCAACTTGTAATATTTTTATTGATTTTTTTTGTTAAAGTAATATGAAAACAAAATTTTAGGATGGAAATATAATGCTTGACTGTTGATTCTATAATTCCAAAAAAAAAGAAGATGAAATTTGAAGTAGGATATTCAAATTTTGACACGAATTCACATGGAGTCAAAAAATTTATAAAAAATCTATATATTATAATAAATTTTATTACGCTAAAAGTAATAAGAGTTAGAATATTTTATTAGATTAACCCAACTAAGTAATAATATTCTCTACTTTAGATTTAGACTCTCAATTAATAATTAGTGGGATTTGCTAAGAATGTTAAAATTCAGTTTACTGTTACCTATCCATATATTACAATGATTATACTTCTTTCAAGAGAACAATATATGAAGTGCATATTTTATATAATACTCATCACTATTAGTATTTTAAAAAATCTAAAGAAATAATTTGAGAAATTAGTAGTAGATGTCAAGGATAAAACAAGAAAATAAATTGTTTTTTTTCTTAATATGCTGAACGGGACAATAAACAAATAAAAGTGAATTAAAAAAAAATTATAATACCTTTTTTAGGAATTCAACAATATGCTCAATTAGGTTTGCCAATTATAATAATAAATCATATGGAAATCACATGTACCCTTAATTAGTAATATTTGCTTAATTAGTAATAAATTCGAAACGAATAATATTACTAATGGTTTAGGCTCTAATATATGATAGCACATGCAATTTTACGCAAAAATGCACAAACCTTAGTGAAAATAATGAGTCCAAGAGTTTTACTTTATATAACGCTTTAAACAAATATTAATCACACCAATAAAAGAGATGTTAAATATTTATTGAAGTAATTATTAGACTCTAGTAACACATCTTAACAACGTATATACAATTAATTAAAGAGAATTAATATAACAAGTTGGACTACTACATATATTTAAAAGTATCTAAGAAATATTTCAAAGATTTTAATTAGTTAGAAAAAAAGGTTCTTGATTTTTTTTTTGATGTGATGTTATTTGATTTGATATAAAAAAAATTTAAAAAAATCTTTCGAAACGTGTGGTCTAAAACAAAGGCATAGATATTTCTACGACTATAAATCATTCCACTATGGATAAAATAGACATTTTAAAGTTAAATTATTACTAAATTTTAAAATGTGTCATTATTTTTTAGACCGACTAAAAAGGAATTTATGTATCATTTTGAGAAGACATGATTTGTATAATCTAATCGAGTGCGCAGAACCAGAATTTTGATTAAAAATTCAAAATATAAAGAAGTAAACACACAAACTAGTAAAATGGAGGGTCCAACATATATTGCATAAACACAAAAATAAAAAATAAAATAAACCATATATAAATAATATAATTTTCCTACGAATGGATTCAGACGACCCCTTAGCCTCAAGCTAGCTCCAACCCTAACCCTATCAAAGTTGGTAAAAGTTTTTATAACCTTAGATTCACATCACACAGTATATATATGCATTGAATGAAAGTTTGGTAGGGAAAAATTGTAGCTACATAACCTACCAAGAAAACGATTTTTTCTAGCCAAAAAAAGCCACATAATGTTTCATAAAAAAATATGTAATATGTGGACATATATACATAGTCAAATATTTCAAATTTTTTTATTTTGTTTAATAAGAGTGACACGACTATTAAAAAAACTTACCAACCCTACCTATAATATATAGTACGGAAAGTCATCACAAATGCTCATGTCATGCCCCACGTAAATATGACTTTTAAGTTTACATGGATTTAAGAAAATATCGTCTAACAAGTGATACATATATACTTTATCGTATAATAAACAAAATTATGATTAGAGGTCACAAGGTAAACGATTAAATAAAGAGGGATTGCGATTTTATTACTTTGGTCGGGTCTGGAGGGGAAAAGATAGATGAGATATTTTTTAAAAGTCATTCGACATTTTTGGAATTAAAAAAATAATTTTAAGATATTGTTTTAATTTAGTAAATATAGGTATGTTAACCTAAAGTGTAATATGCATTGTTTGTTTAACGATAATGATATATATGCACCACTTGTTAGATGATGAGAATATATATATGCATCATTTTCTTAACGAAGGGTATATTTGTTCGATATCCCTTCCTTTAATTAACTAAAGACGGGATGTTTTATATTAAATAAATAATGCATAATTAGAAATAGTTTTAAAAATGTTCTCCTTCCAATAACTATTTTATCAAATTTATCATTTTTTTTATCTATTAAATAAAAAAATGTCCTTCAAACTTGTCCCTAACATTATTTTCATGCTTAAAATTGTCCTTCCATTAACAATACAATTATATAATATTTAATTAAATTTTAATTAAACGCATGACCTTAATTATTAGTCCACATGGTCCTTTATTAATTACTTTCTCCATTTTAATTTATTTGTCTTACTCTCTTGTTACACCTGTTTAAAAAGAATGTCTCTTTCTTTTTTTAACAACTTCTTAATTATAACTTTCTACATAATATGTTTAAGATAACAAGATTAAAGTATAATTTGGTACATTCTACAAAGTACACATCATTAACTTAAGATCATAAGATTTAAATTTTATTTATTTATTTTCTCAAATTCTATATCAAATTAAAATTAGATGAATAAATTGAAACGGAAAAAGTATGTGTTTTCTTTTTAGATGGATTGGGGCCTATTGAAAACATGCATTTGGTTTTAAACGTTTTAAATTCTTGTTTCTTTGACAAGAATTAAGATTAATT
This sequence comes from Solanum etuberosum, assembly GCA_029582245.1. Lineage (NCBI taxonomy): Eukaryota > Viridiplantae > Streptophyta > Magnoliopsida > Solanales > Solanaceae > Solanum > Solanum etuberosum. The sequence goes on along the minus strand of JAJONR010002500.1, from coordinate 86,865 downwards.
TATTAATAGAAATTCAAGGATGTACAACTTAACATACAATACCTTCATCTACAAGAAAAAAAAGGTGCTAATAAAATATTGATCATTTTTTTTTATAGGCACCAATCTATCTAAAAAGAAAACACATAATTGATAAAAGATTGTGTGGATTTTAATAAATAAAGGTCAAGTATTTAATTAAATATTGTATACTTGTGTTATTAATTAAAATGAAGGGGAAATTTTAAGTCTTGAAAATAATGCTAGGGCCAATTTGATGAAAGAAAACATTTTTGAGTAGATTATAAGGCATTTGTAATCTAATAAGATTAAAAAAATATTCTTTATTTTTTTAAATTATGTGACGAGTCAAACTAAGACAAACAAATTAAAATGAAAGAAGTAATAACATCTGTGTAATTTAATTTGTTATAAGAGACAACTTAACATTTTATTCTAAACTATATAACTAATAATATTAAATAAAATTATTTGTAATTATATTTTAAGTAATTCGTTAAACTCATCAAAATAGAGTTACAATAAATGATTTTAAATTTGTGAAAATGAAAATGAAAAAAATAAATTAAATTAGTTTAAGTAATTTGATAGGACTAAATATAGCTCTATACCATGAGAAATTACTCATAATTGTTTTATTAATAATATTCCCCTAGTCAAGTTAGTTTTATAAATACTTTTATTTGTTGACTATTTTTTTAAAATAAGAGTAGCAATAAACAAACAAAAAAAAAACATCATCAAGAAGGAAGAGAATATGTATTTTAATTTGACCAATTTTGTTTTTCCTGAAAAAGATACATGAGTTAAATCAAAATAATTTTTAATTGTATTTGTATATATGTTGAACAATCAAATGTTGTTAATTGTAATTAAATTCCATATATTGTTAAATGAAGATGTCACTAAAATAAATTCAACATTCAATTTTGTTTTTTTTCACCCTATTGTATGTAGCCCATGCTCACATGTTAGATTCACATCAAACATGTGAAAGTGTCCGATCAAAGACGGGGTTTAAGATTTGAAAGTTTTGAGTGAATTAAACAAAAAGAATACGAAGTGTTTAAAGAGTAATATAGAAAATTATCATAACAATTAGTCGATAGGATGACAAGTACCTCTAATTCCTTAATCATAAGTATCACATTGAGTCCTACGAAATGAAAACTCAAACGCAGTATTAATGAAAAAACGTTTACCTTATATCTCTCAATGTAAACTTTTAGACGCGAATCTCAACACGATACAACATACATTTTCTTGGTCTTTGCCTGCAGGTAAAAGTCTTCAACTGCTGAATACACTCATAAATGCATGGACTACAAACATACCAACCAAAAATTATGTTACCACCAACATATATTAAATACAAATATCTAGTATATATTTTAAATAAAATAATTTTTTATTTTTATTTGTCATTTTTAACGTATCAAAAAATATAAAAAGAAAATTCCTATTTTACCTTTAGTATTAATTACTTATTTTCTCAAATTATTTTTCAAGACATGCAAAATTTAAAATACGTTAACAAGTAATGATAAACTGAGGGGAGTAAAATCTAGAGATTCTAATTCTCTATAATTGCTAGTCAACATGATTGACTTCTTCTAACTCACCAACATTTGGTGATAAATGAATTAATGCATATAAAGATTATTTGTTTATCAAAGGTCAAAATTTCCCAAACATTAGCCCTACTAATTACATGTAGTCATAATTGGACCCCAATAAAAGTATTTATATTGACTATATATCAAGAGTAAAATTAGACTTTTTTCATCTTCACAAATATCACTTCTAGTTCCCTATTCTCTATTGCCTTTTGCATTTCTGACCAATGACATTCAGTAGTTGTTTGGGGTGAGGTATAAGGTATAATAATTTTAGAATAAGATGTAAAATTATTTTATCCTGCGTTTGGTTTGAGATATTAGGTAGTCATAAAATTATTTTTCTCACTATTTATACCTTAGTAGTGAGATAAGTTATCCCATTTACTTGATGGAATAATTTATCCCAAGATAACTTGTTCTCAACTAAACGACCTGAGTATAAAAATAATTAATCTAAAAATAAATTCCGCATAACATAATATAATATAAGATTTGTATACACTCTATTTTTCTCCAATTGCATTTTTAGAATTATACTAAATATATTAGTGTTATTAATAATGCAATGCTCCATCATCTCAAATAATCATGTCATGTTTTTTTTTTTAGTAATTAAGTAAAATCTTTGATTATCTTTTTCCATATTTATGTATTAAGATATAAATAATATTTATATTACTTATATTCTTGCATAACTTAACTTACTTTTAAACCAAATAATAAAAATGATACAAAGGGAGTGATGAATTTAGTTACAAAATGCAAGTTTCAAAGTCAAATATTATAATAAATTAATACCATTTACGTAATATTCTTTGTACGCCACTTGTGTCAAGATAAGAAAATAAAATAAAATAAAATGTCTTATTTTTAATCCCATAAAATAATATAGAAAGTAGTTAGTCTATAGCATTTAATATATGATCAAACAAGGGATCGAAAGGAAAACTACCCACGAGAGTTATAGTAAAGTGATAAGTATTCTTTATTCTTAATCAAAGATTTCGGGTTTGAGTTTCTCTGGATACGAAATCGCCTTTGTTAGGAAGCACTTTATCCCTCACCGTAGGACTTCTTGGCGCGAATCCCAATTTAAGTGGGATTCAATACGAATACTGAACATCAGATGAAACCAAAAAAGGGAAGGAAAACTGTTTTGTCACACTTTCCCTCCAATCCATATAAAAAATTCCATTAATTCAAAAATTATATTAATTTAATCTTCTTGTGTATACGTTTTATCAATTTTTGTTCTTTAAATCACCGACCAGAAGAAGAAATGGTGGGGATGAAAAAAGTAGACTTAGAGCGTGTATTAGGTAGGAAGGAATTATTATTTTTTAGAAAATAAGTGAGTTTTTTTATTTTTATTTTTATTTTTAATAAATAAGTAAAAAAATAAAAAGCATTTTAAATAATTGTGATTATTCTAGGCAAACACATTATGGGTGAGAGAAATGACGAAGTCAGAATTTTCGTCAAGAGAATTCAACATCTAATATATAGACATAGAAAATATAATTTAATCTTATATAGTGTAATATTTCATCGAAGGAATTTCGGACTTCACCCTTAGATAAGAGTGGAGGGTAGTAGTGTGGGGTGATCAAGATTGTGGCTATGAGTGGGAGTGAAGGTGGAAAGAGATATGTTACTTAAAAAACGTTTTTCTCATTCGTAAGAAATTTGAAAAGTATTTCTTGAAAAATATTTTTCTCCGTACCGAACAAGTAAACCCCACATTACCTTCAATGCTGCCCTTTAGTCTCCAAGAACAGCCACAATTCCAAAAAGTGTATATATATATTACCATTCTTGACAAAGTTAATGACCATTGTATGGCTACCAACTCCACAGCCTAATTTTTCTAATAAAATAAAAATCAAATATCAATGTATAAAATAAAGGAAAAATAAAAGCATAATGTCGTCATGCTTTCACATTAATGAAGTCACAATATAGTTAGAAAAGAATATCCAAACTAATCCCCTTTTAAATAATTTATTATTATTTCTTGTTATTGCTCAATTGATAAATTAATTATGATAATGAATTTATACCATTAGACCAAAATAAATATTGATGTGATTTAGTGCACAAAACATTTTATGTTAGTAGATTTTACGGAAAGATATAATGCAGACAGGCTATTTTAACACAAGTATATATCAATAAAAATATTAAAATGTAGGATGGATGGTTAAAACTTAAAAGTTCATTCATATATTTGAATTTGAAAAAAAAAATCTTATAAAGATTATGTCTCTAATTAAGTTATTCTGCTGCGTCAACAAAAACAACTTCAATATATATATTTATTTATTTTTGACAACAAACAACTTTAATTTTCTATATGATTTTTTTGTGTGTGAAATTGGTCGATTTTTGAACAAATTAAAGTGCTTAGCCGACTGAATATATAAAGTTATTGCAATGTTAGTGTTAGTTTTATAATAATATTATTGATGTCAAATAATGAAATTCAATGTATATATCTAATTAGCCACCAACATGAGTTGAGGTGCAGTGGTGAGACTGTTTCATTCTTAACCTGTGGTCTCGTGTTAGAACCCAGAATATGGAGAAAATCTTGTTGGGAGCTCCACCCCCAAATAAGCCATGCCGTGCACGATCGCCGATCTAAATTTAATCCGAGCTCCAAGCGGACTCTAAATACCGAATAGAAACCAAAAAGAAAAAAAAAATCTAATTAGGCAAAAGGTGATGATGAAAATCCAAAAATCTAGTAGTTACACTATTTAGGGCAATTACATTTATATATCCTCTACTTTTTAAATTAATATATTTGACTTTGTTGTTTATAACACGTGAAAATGATTACCCACTCCCAAATTTTATAAACAATGTAATTTAATTAACTAGGTGATCTTGTTTAAATGGTAAAGGATTTGTATACATTAATTAAGAGCTTATAAATTAATTATTGCAAATGGCATTGTTAATTTAATTAAAAAATTGTTCATGCATGGCTGTTGTCCTATAAGAGATTCCTTTAGATATTTCATTTATACCGCGTAGAAAGAAAATGATTGAATAAAGGAACTTTCGAGTATTTGACGATTTCAGATGTATCGATATTAATGGCGACTTATTGTTTTTATGAATTATTTCTATGAACAAAAGAAAATTATGTAAAATATTTATTTGAGATCTCACTTTAAAAAATAATTGATATATTTTCAACTGTAAAAAAATAATGTAAGATAACCTACAAGTTCAGTCATGGAATTATATTGCAAAATCCCAATAATTTACCCACCCACCCACCCAAAGCTCAATAGTATCTTTAATTAATCTTTATCATAATAATCTCAAACAATACATATAATTGGTAGAAATTTGACATGATAATTATTATTTTTGGGAAGATCCTTTTTTAAGTACTAACTTTCTTTCATCAAATTGTCAAACATAAATCACTAGTATAATAATAGATTTATTCTAGCCAAGATAATGATTACCAAATCAAAAAGGAATTATTCTCTTAAACTAGAAGCCGCCTAACATAATAATAAGTTGAATTAAAGCATTAAACATAATTAAAAGAACAAATACATTTGTGGGATAAACTTTGCAATATGGGTTGGTACATGGTAGCAAACTAGCACTTATAATTCCGAGGTATTTTACAGTCACACAAATATTTATAACATATTTCAGAATATTAATTTTAAAAATTATATATATAAATATTATGACATATTTAAAATAAAGATTTCAAAAATCTTTTTTTTTTTAGATTTACCTCTCAAGGTATTAGGGATAAGGTTTGTGTATAATCTATTCTTCTCAGGGTCCATTTATAATATTACACTAGGTATATTATTATAAATTTTGCGCCAAAGTAACTCTAACTAACAAAGTAAAACCGAACAACAAATTTTTTTTGAATATAACTATGAACTTCTTCTTCGTTAATCCGTTACTAAATTGCTTATAGCTGATAAGTTTTTTATATAATATATTGTTAAATAAGGGTATATATCATAGTTTCTATTTAGCTATAAAATTTGTCCGTCAGTTTTCCCTAGATTTTTTTTATAATCGTAGATCAAGATTGCGACCCGTACATTACTATAAAATCAATATTTTTCTATTAAAGCTTTTCACCGTAAAATGTTCAGTAATCATTTCTACGGATATTTTGATTGAATTGGTGAGAAAAAAAAGAATACTAGCATTTTCACACGAAAAAAATTAGGAAGCTTTCTAGTATTTTCAATGAGAATTAGTTTTTCACTGTACATTTTTCCTATGATCTGATTCGATGGGAAATGAATGAAAAAAAAAAAGAATCATATATTATAACATAAATTTCTCATTAATTTGCGATAAGAAAAATCGTTGTTCCACCTAATGGTATAACAATGAAAGAGATTTGGGTGCATGAGTAGCACATGTGGTTTTTGCACCAAAAGTTAGGTACTTGATTCCCATTTGGAACAACTTTTTTTCATTTTGACAATGGCTTTTAGATCTAATTTGAGAGTTCTATTTTCCTTTGTGACCACTTTTTCTAATGGTGCATTGCTATCCAAGTCTTTTAAGAGTGCTTGCTGACCATGATCTATCCAAGTGGAACTTGTGGAGTAGTGGTACCATAAACTGTCAACATGATTTTGCCAATTCCGGGTGGAGTGGTGGTGCCATAATGTTCGCGTGTTAGACGGAAATATTATCCCAAAAGCATTCAGGTATAACCTGGACCCACCTTTTAATATGAAACCAGACTCTTGTCTCGATACCCGACTTGACTCGAGACACAACATTAACCTCGACCCTGCCTAAAGAAATAGATCCTCGACCTGACCTTGGTCTAACCCTGACTTAGGCCTCGACAAACAATCCTATCCATAACCCGAGATCCAACGATAACTAAGGATATCTATCCTTGAAACTGATCCCGAACAAGGATAAAAAAAATTCAGCCCTAAACCAGGACTTGATATTACCCATAAGTTGGAATTGGGGATAGGGTAAGGCCGAGTTCGAGTTTGTGAGGAGGTTAGGTTCCGAGTCAAGGTTAGGAGTCAGTCCTAAGGTCAGGGTACGATATCGGGTACCCAGTCGAGGTCGATCGAGAGTCATGTCCTGGGCTAGGGTCGAGTGAGGGGTCGAGTCGAGTCTAGGTCAGGAGTCAAGTCTTGAGACTAGTTTCGGAAATCGAGAGTCGAGTCGAATGTTGGGGTCGAATGTCAAGTCCCGAGTTGATGTCAGTATCAAGAGATGGGTTCCAGGTCGAGGTCAAGTCTCGAGTTAGGGCCGGGGTCAAGAGTCTAATCCCAAGTCTTAAGTAAAGTTTGGGGTCAAAAGTATGGTTCCTGCCGGTCGACATCGAATTTCGGGTCGGGATTCGAGAGTTGGGATTTGGGTCCCGATTTGTGGTCAAGAGTTAGTTCATGTGTGGGGATTGGGAGTCGGATCCTGGATCGGGAGTCGAATCCTGGATCCTAGATCGGGGGTTGGGGAATGAGATTGAAAGAAAATTTTGTGTCAATAGTTTCCTTACTTTACATCGGGTAGTCCTTTTCCTCTAATTAAAAGGTAATTAATAAGTTCATTTGGAAAATATTTTCTAAAACATTTAAGCTTTCAATAGTTTCCTTACTTTACATCGGGAAGTCATTTTCCTCTAATTAAAAGGTAATTAATAAGTTTATTTGGAAAATATTTTCTAAAACATTTAAGCTAACAAAAAATGAGAAAACTATAAGATATTTTCAGAAAATGATTTCCTTACCAACAAAAGATCTTATTCAAAAAAAATTGAATATTTCAAATGTTATATCTGAAATGTATAATACGAAAATTCAAACTAAGAATACTAAAAGTTTTAATTTCAAATTTGTCCCAACTATACCTACCTTTATTTCCCATGTCAGTTGTACTTCACTATAACCGCAATATTGACAAAAAATTAAGGTGGGAGCAAACAACTATTCCTCGGTTCCAATTTACGTAACACATTTTTCTTTTTAATCTGTCTCTAAAAAAATGTCATATTTTAATAATTGAAAATAAATAACTTTAAATTATTTTTTTATTCTTAATGAAATTATATATATTTATAGTCACACAAATGATCAAGAAGTATTCTAGATCATAAATTTTAAAAGTTTTTTTTTTGTTATTTAAATTTTATATCAAATCAAACGGTGTCCCGTAAATTAGAACGTACATGTGACTTTTTATCTAAAATAGGACAGTCTACATACGATTTAGACCAAGAAATATCAAACTGCTAGGACCACACAATGGTGCAATTTTCTGAATAATAATTAGTCTATGAAAGTTATAAAGAAATATCACTGAACTCCTAGAAACTTACATGTCTTCCTCCTCCCAAATTTCCGATAAATATTTATTTGTATTGAATATTTATATCAAATCATTTAAATTTACTTTAAGACTGTATATTATTAATCGTATTTAAATGTCATAAAAGTTTATGTAAGAAAATACAGATCGTTAATTGATTGATTTTGATATAAACACAAAACGTGACTATGTTTTTACCCAAATTTACTTCATCATGGAGGACAAATTTAGTCGTATATAAAAGTCATTTTTTCCTCTCCAACTTTGTTAAAAAAATAAAAATAGAGTGTTGAGGCAATAATTTTAATATTTTTTTATTACTTACGTTATTGTTCAATTTAAAAAGTACCTAATTCGTTTGAATTGGTTCATGACATGTAATTAATTTCACATTAATTATTCCATGAGTTTTCAATTTTTACTTGGTCTTGAGTGACTTTTATTAATTTTGATATTTTCTATGATCTAGAAATACATTATGTAACACTCAAACGGTCCACACAACAATAATATTTTATTTTTTGAAGAAAAAAAAATTCATATAAGTACAATTTTTACTTAAATGGACAATCATCAAGTACTACTAATTAATTAAATGTTCCCTAAAATCTGATTGAAAGTAACTAATATTATTCCTGTATGATAAGCAATTGGGATATAGTTTATTGTGTATTTTAAAAAAGAAGAAATGGTAAATATTGTATTGGTTTGGTGCTTAAATAAACGTCCATTTTGAGGTTAAGCTAGCGTTTAATTATAGATTCTTAAATATTTTTGAAATTTATGATCAAAACGGGTTTTAAATACTCATGAGGGCAATCGAGACTCCATTCGATATCAAGTCAAGTATGATTTTGTGTTGGTATGAATAGTAAACATACTTATACACTTTGTCCATATTTCATTAAATCTTATTATATGATTAGCGCGAACATCACTATAATAAATAAAACATTAGCGGCAGAGGTAACGATAAATATGAATATTTATAATTAATATTTTATATAAATATTGCTAACGATTTTAATGATTTTGATATTAACTCAATTATTGCTAAATATGTGAATATATTAGTGGCAGACCGTTATTAAGTGGACATAGTAGTTGTGATACATCAAAAAGGCTAGAAAAAAATAATATTTTTATCCTCATAACGTGTCAAACTCATATAATTTATAGTTGTCGAAAATTGATAAAACTAAAACAAACATAAAATGAATTATTTACATGTTCGAGTTTGAGTTTTTTCTTTGAGTCAAGAATTTATCGAAAAAAGCCTCTTAATATCACACAAAATAAGCATAAGCTAAGGTTTGCGACGATGCGTATACCTTATCCTCTCCAGACCTAAGTAATGAGATCTCACTAAATAGGTTATTGTTATCGTTTACGAGGTCTAAATTTAAAAACCACTTGTCAAATAATGGTATACTAATAACGTGTCAAATTCCATATAATTTATAGTTGTTGAAAATTGATAAACTATTATAGCAAACATAAAATGAATTACTTAACCTCGAGTTTTTTCTTGTCAAGGGTATATTCGAGACTTTTTACCTCACGTAAGATAGAGATAAGGTATGTGACCCTGCTTATACCTTACCACTTATCGGACCTGACTTATAAGATTTCACTGAATATGTTATTGTTGTTTACGAGCTCTAAGTTTAGAAACCACTTGTGCATGAATCTTTGAATTGGATTTTACCATTCTCACCTAACATTTTTGCCAAAGTTTGAGTAGTCTTTGTAACACGGAGTCAAAGAGTATTTTGTGAAACACTTATGACTTATTTTTAATTTAAATAATTTTTTTATGTAAGTGAGAAAACAACACAAACAAGGAAACAAATAGGAAAATGTGAGGAAATAAGAAAACAAAAAAAAAAGTGAGTTGTGGTTGGTGCCCAAACCCACAATCTTTTGTACCTCTATATAATCCTAGAATATTATACATAATTATATCCAAACTTGATTTTCCATTCTAAAACTAACAAAAAAAAAAACTTTAGCTCCAAGAATGGGAAGTTTATCATTTGAGAAGGTATAATTCTTCTGAGCTGTCTAAACTTCGACCCTTATTTTTTTTTTCTGGAGACCAAAGCCTAGTTTTCGCTCATATTATTGTTTCAGTGACTCATAAGACTTTCCTCACCTCCGTCTTTGATTCTTTTTATTATCATATTTTAGTCATTTGCATGTATATATCTAAACATTATTTTATTTTTTTCTTGTTTGTGATATTTTATAGGACTTTGAGCCATCAGCAATCACTCCAAGAGGATTAGCACCACCTGGATTAATTGTAAATGGTGATTTTGGTGAAATGATGAGACTTAAGGTGTCATCAACACCTACAACACCAAGAAAAAATTTGAATCTTTCAGTGACTGAGCCAGGCAAAAATGATGGACCAAGTTTGGATTGTACATTGATGAATTATATTGATACACTTACCCAACGTATCAACTATCATATAGGTAATTATCATCGAGTTTTAAGTTATATATACTGTTAGTATAAAGAATGTTTACGTTATTCAGTAGTCTTAAGATAAAATGGATAATTAATTAACGCGCTACTACATGTTTAAATTCATAATAAAGTTAAAAGAAATATCTATATTTGTAATTTATAATATCTTTTTTTAGTAAATTGATGACAAAAGTTGACATGCAAGACTAAACTTTAGTCCATATGTTGACAATTTCTTGTTTTGGTAAATTTTGAGTAGTTGTGTACTCGTACATAGATATTAAAAGGGGTATATTTTACAAAATTTTCAAAAGGAAAGGGACATAATTGCTATCGCGAGCAATTTTGTATTTTTGACTAAAGTTGTCAAAATGGACTGGCTCAAATTCGAAAACTATACACTATGTACAAAGTTTAGGATAATGATTTTTTGTTTGTTTGTATGAATTTGTAAATGTTGAGTTGTTGAGATTTTATTTATTTATTTTTTCAGGTTATCCAGTGAACATATGTTATGAGCACTATGCTAATTTAGCCCCACTTTTGCAATTTCACTTAAATAATTGTGGTGATCCATTTCTTCAAAATACTGTGGATTTTCATTCAAAAGATTTTGAAGTGGCTGTTTTAAATTGGTTTGCTGATTTATGGGAAATTGAAAGAGATCAATATTGGGGTTATGTAACAAATGGTGGTACTGAAGGAAATTTACATGGCATTTTGGTTGGGTAAGCATTAATTTTCACTAACTTCTCATGTTTCGATTCTCGAGAGTTAATTTTTAATTAACTTTTATTTTCTTGTAGGAGAGAAATATTTCCAACTGGAATTTTATATGCATCAAAAGACTCTCATTACTCAGTGGCTAAAGCAGCAATGATGTATAGAATGGATTTTGAAAATATTAATGCATCAATAAATGGAGAAATGGATTATTCTGATTTAAAAGCTAAATTACTTCAAAACAAGGGAAAACCAGCAATAATTAATGTTACAATTGGTAAATATTTTAATACCTTCCTTTTAATAAAAAAAAAAATAATTATTGTGTTATACATTTTCTAATAATTATTTGTTTTAATTATAGGTTCTACTTTTAAAGGAGCTATTGATGATCTTGATGTTATTCTTCAAACACTTGAAGAATGTGGCTATACACAAGATCAATTTTATATTCATTGTGATGCAGCACTAAATGGACTTATTATTCCTTTTATTAAAAATGTAAGTTTTTTTTTCTTAGAGTATATTAGCTTAACATAAAAATAACACTAACATTTATGATTATATTTTTAATAATAGATGATTACTTTCAAGAAGCCAATTGGAAGTGTGACAATTTCTGGTCACAAGTTTTTGGGATGTCCAATGCCTTGTGGAGTTCAAATAACAAGGAAAAGTTACATTAATAACCTTTCAAGAAGAGTTGAATATATTGCTTCTGTGGATGCTACAATTTCTGGAAGTCGAAATGGTTTGACTCCGATCTTCTTATGGTACAGTCTAAGTGCTAAAGGTCAAATTGGCTTTCAAAAAGACGTTAAGAGATGTCTTGACAATGCCATATACTTAAAAGACCGTCTTCAGAAAGCTGGAATCAGTGTCATGCTCAATGAACTTAGCATCATAGTTGTCCTCGAGAGGCCTCGTGACCATGAATTCGTTCGTCGTTGGCAACTATCTTGTGTGAGAGATATGGCACATGTTATTGTTATGCCAGGCATAACTAGAGAAACTCTTGATGGTTTCATTACTGATTTACTTCAACAAAGGAAAAAATGGTATCAAGATGGAAGAATTAGTCCACCTTGTGTTGCAAATGATATTGGTGCTCAAAATTGTGCTTGCTCTTATCACAAAATTGATTACATTATTGCTTAGAGTTTGTCTACATATTACAACTGTTTATGACTTTATTTTTTATTCACACACACAAAAAAATTGTATTCTAGATATAATGTATTACTATGCCACATAAATCAATACCTTGTAAAGTACATGGTTTGATGCATATAATAATATTTTGAGAATAAATTTCAAGTTTTCATTTGATTATTAGTCTAATTGGAATTATAAGATTATTTTCATTTTTCTCTCCATTCAAATAGAGTTGTTGTAATATTTTCACAAAATCCATCACGTGTACGTACAAACAACTTCTATGTGCCCGACATAGGCTTATAATGCGCGTTCTGATGATTGCAAATGGATGCTAGTAGGAATATTCATACATAAGAGACCAAATGTTATAGTTATCAAGATTCAAAACCAACTTCATGGAACAAAACCCCACAAATATATATATAAGTTAATATGTGTAATGGATCTAGGACAATTGGGTAGGTACAATAGGAGGAGACTCGTAGCACTTCTCAGTGGTGATACCAGCTTTTAGCTCGTTTCTATTTGTTTTAGCGATGGATGAATTAATATGGCATATCCAAGGTGAGGTATCTTGATGCATGTTATTTAAGTATGACATAATTCTTAATGATAAAACTCACAACGAAGTTAATGCTAGGCTAAAAGTTTGAAGACAAACTCTGGAGTCTAAAGGGTTCAAGTTAAGACGGACCAAGACAGAGTACTTAGAGTGCAAGTTTAACAATTTGACCTATGAGGCTGGCGTGGAAATAAGCTTGACGCTAGATCATCCATAAGAGAGAAAATTTCAAATATCTTCGATTTTAATAAGAAAATAGAAAAATTAACTAGTGTATCACACATCTATTGATGCAGGGTTGCTCTACAAAATAAAGGTTGATATGACAAAGGTTGCAACATAGTCATAATTAATTTCACTATGCATAATTAAGGAGTAAGATTTCGATCAGGAGTGTCGTTTTATTTATTATGACTATATATAACATAACAAACAAATAAAAATATTTTATGTTAAAATTTATCATAGGTATAATGCGTTGAATTAGACGAGCCAAAATAGGCTAAGCCAATAAATGAGCGGATATATTAATCTACTCAAACTTAAGCAGGTTGAACGAGTCCTATGCTTATAAGCTAATTTTACCGCACCTCATTCCAATGTTACCATTATTTATTTATTAAAATAGGAGGGTAAGGGAAGGAGAAGAAAACAAGATGAGAAACGAACCCTCACCAATAAGATAAAAATTTATATTAATAACCAACTGAGCTTCTAAAATTCCACATTCTAATATTACCAAAGACCTTAATTCACTTTATAATCCTTCTCATTTGCCAGTTTGCAGACTCTATCCCAATATAAAATATTCAAAAGTAAATAAGAAATTTTAAAAGAAATTAAAGTGTGTGTGTATATGACAATGATTTGTGCATATAATTAATTTCTTTAACTTTTAAATAGTAGCAGAGCAAAGCAAGGCCATTGACTCAAGCGTTGATGTTACAAATGTTACGCAATATATTCTTCATGTCTTCCGTGTACCTCGATTAATTTTCACAAATATTTATTATCTTTCGGTAGAAACAGAAACCAGATAACTCTATCTAGTATATATCCACCAAAACAAGGCAATATATCCACCAAACAAGACAAATAAGAACAACCAATATGAGTTATGGTGTACTGATGGGACTTCTCCATCCTTAATCATAGTCTCGGGTTCGAGCCCTCTGAAAAAAATTCAGTCGGGAGCGCCCTCCAGAATGAGCCCTGCAGTGCGCGATCATAATGTAACGACCTGATTCCTTAGTTAGGGAAAAGCCAATGGGAAAAGAATTGAGACCAGAAAACTTTTGAGCAGTAACTTGGGAATTCCTAGCCTAGTCCAGATTTGGACGAAATCTGCGTCAGTGAGGTCTAGGGAAATCTGATAATGAATGAGAGATTTAATTATGAATTTGATCACATGAGTAGATAGCTAAGACATTAAGGAACCCGTACGACTTGCCAGAATCGAATTCGGACGAATAGAACTCCCGAAACTGATCTTAGCGTGAACGGGTATTTTCTGAGTATCATGGGTTGAAGGTGTGTTGTGAGATGGGGGTTTGGAACTCTTAATTTAACTCTCTGTCTCCGTGCAAGCCACCAGAGCAGGATTATTCCCGCCAGGGCGGGGCCGTTGTAACGGGATGAGGTCCGCTGTGGCGGGACAGTCGCGACTTAAGTCGAAAATAAACCCCAAAAACGTCATTATTCTGCAACATTCGATCTTGAGAGCTAAGGAACGAACCCGGGTGTTTTCTTGACAGTTTTTCACCATTCTTGAGGCTAAAGGTAAGGTTTTCACTCCCCAAATTCATTTTTCGATCCGTAGAACTTAGTTTCTTGGGTAATTATCGATGGGGAGGGATTTTGATCTGAGATTTATGGTGGAAGAAACCCTAAATTGGGTATGGGGATCAAGGGTTCGACCTAGGGTTACTTTATTAATTATAATCCAGGTATTTAGGTCTTGTTTATTGATCCTCGCATTATTATTATTATTTGTAGACCAAGAACAAGCGGAAAGAATCCGAAAAGGGAAGAAATTCTTTGGGGATTCAAGCTTTGTTCGAGGTAGGTGATGGTTGTGATTTCACGTTGTGTGATATATGTTTGTTCTTGCTTCATTATATTGCATATATGTATGTGAATGTTACATTATTGATCACACTAATCGTAAATGAGTATGATCGAATAACTATATGCCATGAATCACCTCTTAATTGTATGATTGTGAGAATATACATTATGATTGTGATTGTGGTATGTTGAATGGAGCGGGTGTCACGTTCCGACACACTAACTGTGATCGGATGTCACGTACCGACATAAATATTGGAACGGGTGTCACGATCCGACACACTAACTTGGAACGGGTGTCACGATCCGGCACACTAACAGTTTGGGTATGGGTTCCATGAGAGGACCAATGACTTGTTATACATATGTGTATTGTTGAGAAGATGAAATTGTACATTGATCCTGAAATGATATTGATATTGTCTATGTTTGGTGTATGCATGTTTATGATGTTGGCCAATTGAATCAGATTTTGACCATTATTTTCATATCTGTAATAGTGCGAAAAGAAGGCCTCGCTCCTATTCTTTAAGAAAAAGAAGATGGAAACTGGCGATGATATGTGGATCTGGTAATTGGTCTATTCCGATTCTGATAGGTGCGCCTTACATGGCATTTCCACGATTAAATAATTTATCACCCCTTATGTACTTTTTTTTACTTCGTCCATAAATGACTTGCTTATATTGCACTTAGTGGGATAGCCGTGTGATCCTACCAGTACACTATGGTTGTGTACTGATACTGCACTTGCTCTTTCTTTGTTGAGTACAGGGCATCTTCAAGCGGCTACTGACAGACCTCGTTTAGAAGATCAGTGATCGTCATCGAATTCAAGGGTGAGTCAGTTCTTCCGGGCTGCCTTGAGTTCTCTTTCTGTTTAGTCCATCTTATTCGGACTTAGACTAGTTCATTAGATATTCCAATGTTTAGCTTGGGTTGTACCCATTTCCTTTAGACTTTTGGTTCATTGTTAGAGTTTTGGTACATTGACTTTCAGGTTTTAGGCATTTAATTCCGCAATCATTTGTTAGACTTTTAGAGTTTATGGAAACTCTACTTTATTTCTGCATTTAAACCTGCTTCCGTATCTTTAAATGCGTAGATTCATTGTTAGTTGGGTTGTAGTAATGGTTCTCCCATCGGAGGGTTAGTGTGGGTGCCAATCACGATGATCTGGGTCGTGACACATAATTTAGTCAGAGCTCCAATACTGGCTCCACACACATTATATATCTCTGAAGACTGGCGGTAATCCGCGCGGTCAACTTTAATCTAGTTTAGTATCCGAATCTAAAGGAACAAATCTGAATCGAAATATATATAAATTTTTATATGGTAATATGATTGTATGGAAGGATCACTATCATTTTACCCAAGCAAGAAGTCTGTCAAGATTTAATACGTATCTTCATTGAGCCCATGTGTCCAGTAGTTCTAACCGGGTATAGAGGTCCCCTTTCAAACTCCTTAACGGACTAAAAACCATGGCTGACTAGACGAAGTCACAAAGACAAAGCCAATGAAAATAGTATCGAATCTGATTGTACCACCATCTCGGAACCAAATCAAGAAACCATATCTAAATTTATTTATATTTAGATAAAGTATAGATCTTTCATGGATGATCTGCTTAAGAACTTACTTTACTCAACATAAATATGAATCTTTTAGCCGGACATGGTCAAAACTGAGACAAATAAAAGTAAATAAAAATAAAAAGTACATTGATCGGAACAGTTGCAAACGTCAGAACGTTGGTTACGGGGGAATATCAAAACAAATTAATCCTCATGAGAAGTGTGAATATATATATATATATATATATATTTTATTTTTTATTTTTTTTATTTTTTTTTTCTAATCCTTTTCAATTTAATTTCTTAAATTAATTTTCCTACCTACCAAATCCAAGATGAACCTTTGAACAAGCAATATGTTACCAAGTCAAAAGTAACATGCCAAATCATGATGACAACATGCTTAGAAATTAGAACTTGGTCTTAACATTTAATATTTTATTTTAATTAGTTGATGGTTTCCATTACCTAATCAATAATAATAATGTACAAGATCCAACCAAGCTCAATCATTTTCATAATCTAATTATTTATTGTATCCAAAATCCTTTATCTCAGGTGTCATTTATTTCAAACAATTAAGAAAAAAAATATAATCCATTAAGACTTGGACAAAGTTCAAAACAAAATCGTAATCCTAATTATTATTTTTAATTAATCAACATTGTTTTTCTAATCACTTCTCAAGATTCCAACCACCCCCATTAGATAGATATCCTTTTTGACTTGGTCAATAAATATAAATTAAATGATAAATCAAAGATTGGAAAGAAGAAAACTAACAATAATTAGGGTGATAAAAAAAAAATCTATGTAACTTCTTAAAAAGTACCACATATTAATTAATGATCTCACGAGGGAGAATAATTACCTTGGGTCATAACATAAACTATGAGTTGTTTATCTGGTTTGATTTGGCACGAAATTTAAGAACGTAAAAAAATTAATTTAAATCTTATAGTCTTAAACTAATAAAATATATATAAAATATATCAAAATATTCTTTAATCTTATGATTTTAAGCATGCAGAAAATTAGAATTAAATAGTTGTCAAAAAAAAGGAAAAACATTATTTTAGAAATAGACTAAAAAAATATAAGACAAACAAATTGAAACGGAGAGATTATTATTTCAGAAAGGCACTTTTTTTTTTATTGAAGAAAATTGGAATTGAGAAAGGCTAGTTTGATACTTTGATTAAACCAAATTCTAATCACATAGGATCTATTTAAGGAGAAACGCAATTTAATTTAAATTTTCTCCATTACTAAATTTGAACTTCAAACTTTTGATTAGATGTGAAAAAATCTCAACCATTCTACAATAACCTTTAATGAACTTCTTTATTTTTTTCAAAAAATTACAGATTTCTTTATGTAATAAGGAATGTTTGGTTTGCGGTACAAGCATAAATAGTTTGGAATAAAAATTTAGTATTGCCTTATCTTTTGTTTAGTTACTAATTTTGGTATAGATTAAACATTAAAGTCAAGACTAGTTAATTTTGTCAGATAGTAGGATAATAATATTGGAATTAGTTATCGCGGGATAAAATAATTAAAATGACAAAAATATCGTTTGAGGTCTCACAGAATAATAGTACTGAAATTAGTCAATATATATGTTACGCTAGTTGATGACATTTGTCACTTTTTGTGCTTGATTAAAAGGGAAATTGTTCACCTTGATCACCTTTAACTAATTTTTACATAGATGATATGTTTAATTTCTTTCTTCAAAAGGCAAGTCTACAACCACTATGATAATAATTAATTGGATTTTCAATGTTCCGATTATTCACGAAACGTGAAAAATAATCATCTGTTTTTGAATAAGTTGTTTTCATTGTTATTGTTTCAACTGTTAACATTAGATTCACATATTTAAGACTCTTTATAAATAAAAGACATCAGGTTTTAATGTTTGAAGTATTGATATCTTAATAACTTTTAGACAGACTATTGAAATAAATCACATCCACTTAACTAACCATAAACGTTTGTATTCATCAATATATATTTGATATACAACAAGTATGGATAACGAAAATATATATATACATGAACTAAAAATTATGAAGAGATAAAATATAATTTATATTCTTTTAACCAGAGTTCTTAGATTATAAAAAGTACCTCCCTTTAGACTTAATATTAGATTTTCATCACTTGATGGTTACCACTACCTAACATTTAGCCATAAATAAACTACAATATCCACCCATTAAGCCAATCATTTATCCTAATCTAATAATATGCAATCCCAAACACTTATCTCATGAGGTATTTATTTCAAACAACAAAATATAAAATAAAATCCACTAGGACACTAATTAATTAATTAACAAGGATCAAAACTTAATCATACTCCTAATTCTTTTAGTAAAAAAAAATTGGCACGAGTCACCTAACTTAGTTAATACTATTTCATTTATTTTGTCATTTAATCTTAAGTTCCAACAACCCTCATTAGATATACATTTTGAAGTGGTCAAAATATATAATGACCCCTATTGAAATTAAAGTTTGAATAGAGTAGGATACTATAATACATTTAAATATGTTTTTTAACTTGGTTTCAAATGACATTTATGTCTTTCAACTTTGGGTGTGCATAAGTAAACACTTAAACTTGTATAAAATTGAACAAGTAGACACACGTGTCCTACGTGGCTTAATACTCAAAGGACGCCACAGGCCACATAGGATACAAAATTTACACGTAAGATGCCATTTAGAACGAATATATCTATTTGTTCAATTTATATAAGTTTAAGTGTCTATTTGTGCAGACCCAAAACAAAAGCTTATAGTTGTCAGCTGAAGCCAAGTCAAAAGTCATGTTCATCTATTATGTCTTTTAACAATTAATCAATATTTGGAGTGAAAAAGAAGTGATCATCTTCTAAGAAATAAATGAGGTTGATAAAATTTCTATGTAAGTTTATAACTTTATAATTAAAGTTTGATTAAGTAGGTTATTTTTTAATAATCAATGAGCTGAGTGAAAATAGCGCTACATGTGTCAAAAAGTCAAGTCAGGTTAGACAGGTTGGTGACAGCTAAAGGTGGAAGTAGTTAGTGATGGACGCAGTCAATTGCGAGTTAGAATTTTCATTACGAAGATATTAAAATAAAGAGAGGCCGATCCGAAAAGAAGCAAAGGGGTGATATAAATACACATATAAAAATTTATAAATTTATCTGGCTACATACAATAATTTTCTAATAAAAGATTATTAGTTAACACACTTCAAGTATAGGTGGCTCCGCCACCAAAGGTGATTGATGGTGTTAGTGGTCAGCTACGTAAGTGATTGATGATAGTGATAATTGACGGTTGTGATAATTATCGAGGTTGAATTGCTATTTGTGCAATTAAAGTAGTTGGTGCTGAAAGTGATTGATAATAATGATTGAAGTCCAATAATAATAACTCTGAATTATAATAGATAAAAATTAATGTAAAGATAAAAACAATATTCAATGTAAAGATAAAAATTATTTTTGTGCAATTTTTAAATAAATTTCTTTGAATATCTAATATATCTTTTTATATTTGATCGATGTGAAATTTGTCTAAAATAGTACATAAATCATAAAGATAAATAAGTCTTTTCAAGATTAAATCACAATTTTGTGGTGGTGGTGTTCAATTAAGGAGGACTTTGTGATGGTCTTGTAATCTTTTTATTTCCACAAATAAATGAAAATATTAATATTACTGATGGAAACAAACACAATAAATAATACTTTTCCTCTATTTTCATTTTTGGTTAATAATCGGTTACTTCAATTTATCGTAAATTTTCCATTTTAGAATAATTAATTTGACCAATTTTTCCTACAAAAATTAAAACATGGATAATTTCTTATCTTTAAATAAAATATAAAATTTAATAAGCTATAAACATACTAAATAAAGTAATTCTGTCCCTTGAAAACAAATATTTCAATTTGTGTGACCTGATTCAAAGTATATGGGTCATATTAACTATTTTTTTAATGTGAATTCGTATATATAATGTTCTATTTTTTATTTTTTATTTTATAAAAATTATATGAAAACATGAGTCACCACAGTTAATAATTTAAAATATTTTTTAAAAAGAAATATCATCAAAGATAGCACCATTTGGCTCTGCAAATAATAACTACAACACACAATTAAGTGAACAGATGGACAAATACTTACTCCCTCCGTCTAAAAACAGTTATCATATTTCGCTGAGAGATAATTTGACTAATTTTTTATGTTAAATCAATTTAAATTAATTGAATATTTAAAACTTAAATTAGGTGTTTAAAAACTACATAAATTGTATTATAAGTTGCAATTTTTCTTATATCATATAATAAAAACTACATTTAAAAATAGTGCTCAATGTTCAAATAATTTGACTCTCGAAACACGACTTCAAAAAAAATCAACGAACGGACATTGGAAATTTTTTCACGCAAAAATTATAATTTTTAAAATTATTTTAAAGGAAAACGATGTAGTCCCTCAATTTTTATTTTTATTTTACAAAAATACAACGTACAAGGTCGATTTTTGAAGTGCAAAATTACAGTTGAAAAGTATAAATAAAAACGATAAAAATATTTCATTAAATTAAAGAACATGTGTGATTGAGTGGTAAAATTATTTATCCTATCCGTCGACTTATTAAAATCGATGAAAACAAACAGACGAGACCAATGTTCCTCAAATATAATCGATTTTCTCCTCAGTTTTGACCCACTTTATAATGATGAGGAGAAGCGAAATGTGACAAGTAATTTGAAACAGATAAAGTCATCATTTTGGTGAAGCACTAATAAATGCATTTCAAGATGTGCAAGAAAATTTTGACACATTTTTTCTTACCTATCTTGACCTAAATTCCTTTATCAACCAAGTATTCTCAACAATGTCAATATGTTACACAAATTAGATGACATTTGTCACTTTTATGCTTAATTAAAACTAGTTTATCATCACATATATAGACCAAGTGAAATGAATCATACTGAAGTATCCAAAACTTACATTTCTTTTGACACATATAATCATAATATAGTTTCTTTTCTTGACAATGAAAGTTTACAATTATTATGACAATTAATTGGACTTGAAGTAACTAGTTAGTAGTTAGAAACACTTCAAAATAAAGAATTTAGCTATAATAATATAATTTAGCTATAATAATATAAGTATTGCTAAAGACTTAACAACTGCACTGACAGACTTGACAGTAACTCAATTGCGACTAAATATTTTAATAGAAAAGTTTTAGAAAATATTGTTATCCGTAAATGTCTCTTTTATTGTAAAGAGAGTTCTCTTGAGAAGATAATTTCCACTTGGCTAATATTAATTTGTACCTATAACTCCAATTAGTAATTCATTGATATTACTATCACTATCCAATCCTAGATGAACTCAATAACTCAAATAATGTGATTTTCAGAGACGTATAAGACTTAATTCAAAATATCAATTTTATAAATATATATTCCAAAATTAAAAATCAATATATAACATGACACGTATTACAACTTGTATTACTTAGAAAATAGAATTGTGACAAAGTATATTCGGATATTTGCACACATAGAAAAATAAAATAGGCACGTTATATATATATATATATATATACACGTACACTTAAAATAACTCGATCTCTAATGATTTGACAATTAAGTTTTATTTTTTCTTGATTTTAATTGAGTAAGTTTTTGAATGATCTTGATATTTAGAGTTGACAATGATTAGAAGACTGTTAGAGACAATGACGTAGCCACATATAGCGAAGATTAAACAGTTTTTATTAAAAAAATATAAAAGAAATAATTATATGAATAATATAGCGAAGGTTAATAAAAATTATTATTTTTATATGTATAGTCGTATAGATTTAATCTTAAATATTTTTAACGAAATTTCTAATTTTACCATTGGTTAGAGACAAATTAAGGATTTTATTATATAGGTTTTGAACTTTAGGATAATAATTTTCATTACTAGAAATAGAAGTCTTTCCCACCACGAATCAATAAAAAATTTATGTTGTAAAACATGATTTTCCCATACATTATCCACCGAATCAAATGACTGAAAATGCATAATGAAATTTTTTTATTTATTTGTTGTTATTGCTTGTGGAAATTTGATGAGGTGTGATGAAAAATTCTTTGACCAACCCACCTATAGAATGTGTCAAAAGGCAGATAATCTAATCTAGTAGGTATACTTACTTCTCCTTCAAAAATATAATTAAAAATTATATAATATATATATTATATATAAAAATTAATTATTGCAGCAAAATATGACTTTTGTTATAGACAAAATTGACTTTTTATGTTATACACATCAACCAATGTTGATTATGTTCACATCCACTTCTTGACAAATGAAAAAAAAAAACATAAGTGGATATGAATTGTGTGAAGTCTACATTTAACCTTTAAAAGAAATTTTTCTTTTCTCAATTTTAATTCTACTTTTTTTCTTGTACAAACTATTTAATCACTCAAACTATAATTTCGAATTGTGTCTCCCAAAATATAATTTTCTTTTTTAAAACCATCTTCTTGTTGGGGGGGGGGGGGATAGATTTACAAGGATGATTAGGGGTCGTTTGGTTGGGAACAAGTTATTTCAGGATTAATTATCCTGAGATAACTTATCCCATCACTATGTTATAACCAAAATATTATCCCAGAACTATTTTTTTTATGTCATGACTATTTTTTCTTATCCTTCACACCAAACGACCCCTTAAAGTTGGAGACCTTCATTCCCTATTTACTTAAAAAGGGAAAAATTGTATAAAATAGCAAATTATTAATTCAAATTAAATGTTATAACTACAGTTTCATTTAATTCTAATCTGTAGCAACCACTTTGTCATTCGCCTCTCTCCCAAGAAATCTCGCTCGTCACTCTCTCTCGCGTCTCTCACTTTATACAAACACAAATGTATAAATTGTGTTTGTGTTTGTATAAAGCTAGAGAAAACTATATATACAAATACAAAAACATATTTCTTCGTCCTATACACTTATAATTATACAATACAAATCTTCTCCTGCCCAGTTCTCTTTTGCCTTTCTCTATTTCTCGTTTTACACAAACACAAATTATACAATGTATACATATACATATACAAACACAATTTTTATAGACACAGACGCCCGATTTATACAAATCGCTGTGATTTATCAAAGCTGTCTGCGATTTTTATACAGATCTGATGTTTGCTATGGAGCGCAAACAGCAAAACTATAGCTATAGAGCGCTAATATTATTTTTATGTTTGCTAAACCTAAAATTTAATTGACGATGTTTTAAATTCTCTTCAGGAAAATATTTTCCAAAAGTAATTTTTATAAATAATATTTTTTTTCATACCGAACATGCCCTAAGTTTTGTTCTAAATTATCGTGTAAATGACCTTCTTGTTAATTTGGAGGTTTATCAAGTCTTGTATGCCCACAATTGACAATAGAATCATTTATTTTAAATATTTCCAAATAATTTAGTTTCTTTTTTAAAAATTCATAAAACAATTTATCATCTCCAAAAATATATTACAATTTAATTTTAAATATTTGTTTGTATATATATAGTTAAGTTAATTATTGACCGTACCAAAAGCAAACAAATAAGTACAGCTTCCCAATAATTTTTAGTATATAGAGTAATTTCTGACTAGTTAAATATAGTTAAAAGACGACTTATTCTAAATTATTCGAAATTTTCGATTTGGATATATTGAAAAGAGAACCCCAAAAAATAAAATAAAAAAAGGACAGCTAATTAGTACACTCTTCGATCCATTTTACGTGTCGTCCTATTTACTACGGGGCCGTTTGGTTACTGGTTAGAGTTATGCAGGTATTAGTTATTCAGGGTTTAGTTATGTAGGTATTAGTTATGCAAGGTTTAATTATGCAGGTATTAGTTATGCAGAGTTTAGTTATGCAGGGTTTAGTTATATGGGTATTAGTTATGCGAGTATTAATTATGTAGGTGTTATTTAGTTAGGTAGAGATTACATTACATGAATTATTAACTATTGAATATTGATTTTAATATATATTATTTACAAATAAAATAAGTAAGCAAATAGGATAATTTTTCTCTTAAAAAAATAAAGAAAGAAATTTTCTCTATACTTAACTAGGAGTTCTGTGTATTTTTTCCTTTGTTTTTTTTTAATTTTTAAAGCTTATAAAAATAAAATACTATTGATGTATTTCAAGTACATTATACTATCCTATTTTATATAATGTAAATTTCTATCAATATGATGCATGTGTTGTTTGTACATTTTTAGTATACCAAATATATAAATTATATATAAATTCACATTCTAAATAAAAAATTAATACATGATAATTAAATATGTGGATATATTTAGTAATATATAATGCGAATATTTATATAATTAGCATATGCGCTATCAAAATTATACATTCCTATTCATAATATTAATAAATATTTATATTTTGATTTTATATGAAAACAAATAAAAAATTATTTGTATACAAAAAGAAATAAGAAACAAAAATAGTTGTGAAAATAGAATAGTTATGTAAAGTTTTCAATAAAAAAAGATTTAAAAATAAATTAATAGGGATCAATGTGTAATTTATCTTTTTAATACATGTATAACTAATACCCACATAACTTATTCCACCTTCTACCTTGCATAACTTATACATAGATTCCCTCATAAGTTATATATGTATTAATTATGTAGGATTACAAAAAAAGGCAACCAAACACCGTATAAAATTAATACATGAATAACTTTTATACAATATTTAGAACTTATCAACCAAACATAGTATAAGTTATGTTGACTTTTCAACCTAATAAAAAACTTTTACCAAACATAGTAAAACTAATACAATGTTTTATACATGAATAACATGCCCTCTTATACTGTAATCAAATGGCCCCTAACAATAGATGGTCCAAAATAGTTATTATTTAGAAAATCAAGATTAATAGTCGTTATTTATCTTTACAAAATAAATATGGAGAGAGACTAATGTGATGTAAAAGATAAAGTATTAAATTGAGATCAAGATTAAATAAAAATAACAGCAATAACATACTCAGTACAATCCCACAATGTATGACCTTTGAGGATAAAATGTATTCAGACCTTACATCAAGTTACACTTTTTAATTTATAATACTTTCTTAAGAAGCATGAAAAAAAAAAACATGACACGTAAAATGGATCAAACAGAGTATCCCTATGGAGATAGTATTAACACATGTTTGTGGTATAGTGCTAAGTACTCCTTCATCATTAACCAGACGTCTCGGGTTCGATTCCCTCCGAGTACGAAGCCGCCTTTGTTAGTTGGGACTTTTAATTTCCGGCGTGAACCTGAATATAATCGAACTTCAATATAAATACCGAACACCAGATAGAAAAGCAGGAAAAAAAACATGTTTATTCATCCAACATTTCCAAACACAAATCAATACATAGTAGTAATATAAATATTGCTTTTACAAAATGGAAAATAATAATTAAAAAGTGCAAAATAAATTTAAATATTTTCATGATCAAACCTCCTTAGGGTCAGCATATTTTTGTAAAGCATCACCAACCATTTTCCCATACCTAAATTCTTCAAATATTTCAACTCCCATATCAACATAAAAATCATATGATTTTTTATTCCAAACAGCCACAATTCCCTCTACTGATGAAAATCCATTATTTGCAGCAATTGATGCAACTGTCCCAAACAACAATCTTCCCATGCCCAATTTCCTATAACTTTCCCTAAAATAAAGACTCTCAAAATAAATCCCAGCCTTATCATAAAAACACGAATAATTCGCGTAAAAAAATGAATATCCAGCAATAAATACGTCGTTTTTATCATCATCATTGATCGAATTGGACTTGAATGCATCGGCTTCTTTGTCTACGACATTTGCCCTTAGGTCAAATTGTTTCAGGACAGGCTTAAACTTTTCGTCTTTACTATCAGTATCTGAAAAAGGTGTTGGCGATACTTCAAGTAGAAGTATTGAAGGACCATAAAATAAAGGACTAGGGTTTGTTTTATTGAATAAAAGGTCACAAAGGGAAGATTCAGTAGCTTTGTATAGATGAGTGTAATTATGATATTCATGAATTTGGTAAAAAAGTTTGTATATATGATGTATATCATTTTCATTTGCAAGTCTAACTCTAACATAAACTTTTTCAGTAATTGTAAGGGGGTTTTCAATTGTAGCCATGGTGATATATAATAATAATAATAGATGGATGAAGAAAAAAAATTGTAGTGTTTTTTTTTTTTTGGTTATGATGAGATATGTTTGAATGAAGATGGTTATTTATAGTTGAAAATCTTGTTTTGTTTATTTGTTATTTTTTGTGTGGTTGGTGGAAGAAAAGTATATTAAATTAAAATTATATGAGGCTTATTCATGATGTGCAAGTTAGTGTGTGTTTGGTATATATGGAGGAAAATGTTTTTAAATTTATTATGTTTTGGTGGTCAAAATATTTTGGAAAACAAGTTTTTCGCAAATGTGGAAAATGATTTCTTTAATAAAAATAGGAAAAACAGGTTCTATAAGTAATATTTCAAGTTTATTGTCTGCTCGTTATCATTTGATCATCCCACCTCTAAACCCCTATTCCCTACCTCATCATGTCCACGTAATATTTTTCTAGATTACGTAATAATAAACTCATGTATTTTTTCATAGAATAATTTTTTTCGTGAAAAATATTTTCCTTCGTACCAAATACAGAAGAGAAAGTTGAATTTGGTTAAGTTGGTGAAAGGTGAGTAGTGAGTACCATGTCCACGTAGTTTGCTGGCTCATCATATTTTCCTATTAAATAAATTTGTTTTGAAAGGGACCATAAAATAATTCTCCTTTTAATTATTTTTTTATGGGGAAATCAGAAAGCTATTTTGTATTTTATTTGTTAATTTATTAAATATTAAAGAGAAATATAAAAATGAGGCAGAGAATTGATTGACTTGACATGTGGTATTTAATAGTATTAAAGATGTTTTAAAGTTGAGATTAGGCAAAATTATTTTCTGTTTTTCTAGTTACTAATTTTATTTAGAACTTTTTGTAAAGAAAATTGGCAGATATCTCTCAATTAAAATTGAGACAATCTGTCGGATTTTTTTTATCGAGGCATTATTTTTCGATATTATTAAGTTATTGGATTTCTTTTATAATCAATGAATGTTTGTCGGTTCAATTTAGTTAAGCGGAGACAACATTCTACAAAGAGTGTCATAGGACACTATACTTTTTACCACCATCATCATCACCACCCAAAAAAAAAAAACACCTATAAATAATAGTTTCTTCTTTAAAGTTACAAATATATAAAAGTTTGTATATTAAGTGAAAATAGTGCAAAATAAATATCTACTTGGAACCTCAACAATAACACCACCAAAGTGACATACAAGAATTGTGATAACTAGCAAAAAATATTTACGGAAAATCTTATGTACGCCACTAAATACAGCAAGTTAATGAACTCCAATCATGCAAATTTTATAGAGTATACATAATTATCCTTTATCATAGTGTATAAGTTATTCATAGAGTTAACAAGAGACAAGTAGTTGTGAGACCTTGGGTATTGCCTTGAGCGATTTACTCCTCATGGATTTTCCGATACGAATTTAAATATAATCTAATTTTAATGTGGATATCGAAAATCAGGCGGAAAAAAAAAAGTAGTAGTGAGACATTTTCTTCTAATGTGAGAAAATGGTCAAACAATCCAACCTACTACTTACCTACCTATCACTATAATTGACAAATGGTATAAAAAATCAACCTGGAAGCATCAAAGTTTGGTGGAATGGATAACATTTTTGTTTTATGGACAGGCGGAATCAGAATTTAAATTAATTTTATAGATTTTAAATTTTCAAACAGTGAAACTAAGGGTTGGTAATTAAGTATTAAACTCATATAGGACTTTTAGCTTCGCCCCGATTATTATTAATTAACTAGAAATTTTAAGTTGAACCCCAAAAATATAAATAATTACCTACCAATCACTACAAGTCATCAATTAGAAGGTGACTTGCATGTCTAATATATTAATAAATATCATATTGATATGTTCCAAGCAATGTTTGATGAGCATGGTATTTTCATTACAAAATCTACTAATAATACTATAGGAAATCTCATTTTTAATGTCCTAGAATTTTGATTCTGTCTCAATCCAATATTAAACTTTTATGGTAATAAAAATATCGTTATTAGTCACTTTTCTTTTTCCTATTTATATTGTACGATTTAAATTTCGAGAGTCAAATTTTTAATTTTTTTATCGTAAATAGATTGAAGTAACAAAAGGAGAACTTTCAAAAATGACTATATATGTTTAGGTTTAATTAGAGATCTATAATTATAGTTTACTTAATTACGATTTGTAATTACATTTTAAAAGAGGGAAAGAGACAAGCAAGATTTGGAAAGGGAGGAGAGAAGCACGCGAGAGAGGGGACAAAGAAAAGAGAGTCGAATCGTATTTGTATATCTGCAAGATAATTGTGTATATATATTCAGTATGTATATTTTTAACTAAAAATAATAATTTTAATTTTGAAACCATATATAAAATTAAATTAAATAAATCCCTCGATCGTACCTAGCTTCGCTTCCGTGTACATGTGTATAACAAACTTGTGGCTATTTGGTCATCAATTAGGTACTTGTCTCTACGTTTGGGAAAATATTACCAAACAAACATCTTGCAAGTTGTGAGACACACCTCAAACTTTCATCGACTTTTTCAACTCAATTTGGTAAAATAGTCAAACTTAACAACTTACCAACTTACCAACTTTACCAAAATCATCTTATTATTTTAATAATTACAATATTCGACATGCAGGCCAATGAAACTTGGGAAGAAACACGTATGACCAACTATTAAGTAATCACTTACCCTAAACGTTTATATTTTATAAGAACACCCATCATTTATTACTATCAACTTGACAAGTTTGAGAAAGCACCACAAATACACGTATTCAACTTATGTAATAGTATTGTTTTATAGAACTTGTTAATTAAAATAATGTAAATACAAAAATTGGATGTTTCTTTTTGAGTTTGAGAAAATTTTAGTATCTTCTACACTGATCTATGAAATTGTTTATACACAGTTTGAAATTTATAATCTATATATGGGTTTAATTTTTATCACCGAACATTTCCATTATAAAATGATAATACAAATTGTTGGGTTCTCTGCAGTTTTGTGGTTGATAAAGTGACATAAACAGGAAAGTCAGGTTGATTTAACGGTGCACTGTCTCAAGGAGCTGAACTCGTAGTATGATCATAAAAGATAAGTGTGTAGAAATTAAGGAATGGATAATGCTAATTTCTAATAAACTCAAGGAGACAAATATGTGTTGAATTGAAGAGTTGAAGTTCAACTACAAAACAAAACAAAGAAAAAACAATGAATTTTATTTGAAAAAGGAATCTAAAAAGGCAGGGAGTTTGAATTGAATGAGTCTCACTTGAAGTAAAACTCCAAGTCAAGAGAGTTCGAGTCAATATGGAATTTGAAGTGAAGAACAACTCTTTGAAGAGTTGTGCTTAAATAAAATTATAGAAGTGAAGTCATGTAGAATATATGTGCACTTACATATCAAAAAGAACAATTGAAAAATTGACATCGCAAGTGTTACCAGAAGATTAAAAGAACACATTAAAAAAAATCAGGTCTTGGGCTTATGTATTAATAAAAGATCTTCATTGAGTTGTAATGTTGATGTAATCTTATTTCAGTGAGTCATAAACTGAATTAGGAGATTTGTCTTCAAGTTAAGATAACTCGAAGACTTGGGAACACATACCTTAGGAGATTTATGTTGAAGTTTAGGAATTAGAGTTAGTTCTTAAGATTGCAAGAGTTGTAATCTAAATTCATAACTTGAAGTAGGTTTGATGATTTGATTGATTGTTAACGTTTAGGAATTAGAGTTAATTTCATAGGTTATAGAAAATCTTAAATTGTTGAGGCTTAGTGATTTAGAGAAGTTGAAGTTAAATCTTGTATGGGTACAAGTCGTGGTTTTTTACACCTTTTGATCAGGTGTTTTCTACGTAAAATATTATGTTCTTTACTTATTGCTCTTACTGTTTCGTTGGAGAATGTTAGATTACCATATGTAAATTCGGGTGCATGATAGGGCACACTGTCATTACACGATACGTAAGGTGCGGAGCTACACTATAAAGACAGATTCACTAGATTCCGACCTTCCCGCTGCTCTGTATAGTCTTATTGGAGGGTCGTCTGCCCGTAACCCAGCAGATAAAGTACATTACATAGTCCAGGGATTGACGACTTACCCATTTAGTGACTTTGGCACTGGACGTTCCCAAAATGGGGACTATCGGATAAATTCAATATAATAGACGTCTGTTGGTTCATTCTCCGGGTAACTCCATTTAAATTATTCTGGTGGATTCTTTCTAATCTACTTCCTTTATGATTCGTTCGAAATCATATAAAAACAATTCCTATTTGATATAGCTATGTGTGCAAGTATTTTACGGTTAAGAAGCAAATGTCTCTTGTACAGATCGGGTATTAATCTACTATAACTATAGGATACTCCCCTTTCGCGAATTACTGCGTTTATCCTAGTGATCTAATTGGAAGGGTGATGTAAGACCTCTAGTGCAAAACAACCAACTTTTCACTTAGGTGAAAAGTTACGTTAAGTAACTAAACTCTAGGTCGTGTAGAATATCACAAATCTATGAGTATTTTTTAATAGTTTTTAAAACGTATGAGTATATATCATATTTCTTTAATAATTTACTTGGACTATTCCTTCTGTTTTTGATTTGTTTGTCTGGTAACACCAAAACAACATACTTGGGCCATTGCCCATTAGATGAAGATTGGTTGTTATATTGGGCCAATATGGATATTAGTCAAGCCCAAGAAACTTTATAAATTGAGTAGATTTGGACCTGATTGCAAAAAATTACATAATTACAAACATTGATATTATTATTTCTATCTACCCACGTATGTGGCAAAATACGGAGATGACTTGTGGCTAGGGGTGAAAGGCCAACCATATAAAAGTCCTTATGATAATATGAAAGAATCAATAGTTATTATCGTTGCTATTATTTTTTTTCACTAATAGGTTTTGGTAACTAATTGTAATTTGACAAATTGTCGTAGCTAGTAATTGTGTTAAAACTAGTTTCTATTAAAATATTGTATTATAATTTTAGGATAATACATTATAAAATAATGATTTTATGTCAAACTTATGACGATATCTAATAGTTTTTAACACTTGCGAATATAAAATCCTACTTTATAGTTTTTCAAAACAAAACAAAAAAATGAAATACATTTTCTAAAAATATGACCCAAACATATTTTAAAACTTCAATTCATACTTTACTTAATCTAACTTTTCAAAAATATTTTAAAATCTATAATAAACACTAGCTAAATAATTATTATCTCAAAAAAAAAAGTGGAATAAGAAAAGAAAGGCTTGTGAATTATTTATTTTTTCTTTAAAAAAAAAAAAGAGATGGTAAAGAACCAACCACGTGATTCTCCAAACTAGGGCTATTTAATATTTTTTAATTTTTCATCCCGTGTTTATATCTCTATTAAAGTTCGATTAAATTTAAATTTGGATCGAGAAAACACAAGTGACGAGAAAGGTGAATTCAAACCCGAGAAATCCCATATTGAGAGAATAAAGGTGAATTCGTACCCAAAAAATTCAAACCCATAACATTTGATTAGGAATGTAGAAGTACTTTTCATTTCTATCACAATCATTATTGGCAGGGCTATTTCGTATTAATCAGACTCTAATATACAAAACGAAAAAAAAAAGAAGAGAGAAAACCAACCACGTGGATCATTACATTCCACTTTCATGAACATGTTCAATAAATTAAATTAACCAAAAAATAAAAATAAATAAATCTCCACACTTTCTACATTTTAGTTTTAATTTCCAGAAAGAAAAAAAAAATCTCATTTCTTGAAGAATCCATAGTCACCAAATTCACTGTTGTTCTTCAAATTTAGGTTTTGTAAATCTGAAATCCAAACACCCAAATGGCTTCCTTTGCTTCTTCTTCGGTTTTTTCACCAATTTGTACCTTTTTTTCTCAACCAAAACTGATTTTTCACTGCAACTCTTCTTCTTCTTCCTACAAACCCACTTGCAGTTCTTCCAAATCTTCAATTTTCCAAAATGGGTTATCTTTATTAACAGCTAAATCATGTGGGTCTTCATTGAAATCTAAGAATATGAGCAATACCATCTATGCTAGAGCTGCTACTGAGAAGACTATTTATGACTTCACTGTTAAGGTGTTTATATTTTTTTATCTCAATTTCTTTAGATATATTTAGAGACTATAAATATGTTAAAGTTGCAGTTTTTTGGGTGGAATTGTATGTTTTTTTTTGTTTGGACTCGTTTGGTACGAGGGATAAGGAATTACTAATCCCGAGATTAATTTTAGGGTGAGTTTATTTCATGTTTAGTTGGGATGGGATAAAATCGCGGAATAATTTATCCCGGGATTATAGTGTTATTCCTCATAGAGGGACTTGTTCCCCTTGCTAGGAGGGATAACTAATATCGAGATTAATTTTAGAATGAGTTTATCACATGTTTGGTTGGGATAAAATGGCGGGATAACTTATCCCAGAATTGTAGTGTTATTTTTGTCCCACGTTGAGGGTGTCGTTTGCTATGCGGTATGAGGTGAGATATTCCTGGATTAAGTTTGGGATAAAATTTATACTTAGTTTGATTGACGGTATCGATTGAATCTAAGTTGAATCTAGCATCCAATTTAAAGTGATTATATTAATGATTATGTTTACTTGATGGGTGTGAATTTCCATAGTGAAAATAGTTGAAGAAAATAAACCTCAAAGAGTTCTAGGTAGTGTTATCAAAGGCTTGCTTAAAGCGCGCTTAAGCCCTGAAGCTAGGCTCAAAACGTGATGAGCGCTTCGGCTCACTTAATTTGTGCTTTAGTGTCGTCATCAGCTTTCTAAGGCATACTTTTCCTTGCTAGTGAGCCTCTTCTGAAGAGGCAACACTAAACAATTGATATGTCATTTTATCATAAGAAAGTTTCAATTTTTTTGTTTCATATATTTGTCATTCATGTATAAGTTTTTCTCCCTTTGCGCCTTTTTTCATTGAAGCTCGTGCTTTACCTGCGCTTTGGGATTAAAGCCCCAACAGATAGAGTTTTTTTGCTTTTGATAACACTGGTTCTAGGCTGCACATATTCCCTGTTGGAAATTGGTATGAGCTGTTAGGATTACCGGAAATATTGTCATACACTGTGATGTTTTTCTCTTTCTGTTGAATGCCTTAATCAAGTGATTGGAGCATATCCATCCGAGGACGTTACTAGCCAGGTTTTGAGTAAGTGTTTTTTCATGAGAAGGAGATATCAGTTTCACACCTTCTATTTGTAGATGACACACTGATATTTTCCAAGCCCGACCACAAGAGAGGTGCACGGGCATACATGAACTCACATTTATGAGGGGATGCAAGGTAGTCGAGATTGTATAAGAATTCCCATTAGTTGGGAGATTAGGGGGCAGGGGGGGGGGGGTGGAGGACCGATAGCCGGTGGTGATACAGAAATTTGTAAAAAGATTGATGGAGTGGAGTAGATAGTTTTTTCTAGACGAGGGAGAGGGAGAACACTTTGAATTATGCAACCTGTCCAGTATCACCACGTATTTATGCCCTTGTTTTCTATCCCAACAACTATTTGCAATATATTTGAAGATATTCAGATTGAAGTTCTTTAACCAAGCAAAATGGATATGTTTCCTTGTTTATGTTTATGTCTTGATGCAGGATATTGACGGCAAAGATGTTCCACTTAGCACATTTAAGGGAAAGGTTCTTCTAATTGTCAACGTTGCTTCCAGATGGTACTTTCTCCTCCATTTCTGACTGATTGTTTAAGATTCAGATAACTTTACCGTAGTTTAGCGATCTGACTGGAGAAACTGGTTTTGGATTCAGTGGCTTGACGACATCAAATTACACAGAGCTCTCTTGTGTGTATGAGAAGTTTAAAAATCAAGGTGAGCTGCATGCTTTAGGATTCAATATGTTGAATCTCTGTAAACGTCTGGAAATCTGGCAGATAACTCTCTTGAAATGACAATGCTTCTCCTGAACATGTATAATTTGTGGTGCTGCTTATTTTTATTCTAGTCATAAGAAAGATAGCCAGTGATACTAATATGTGCACAACAACTAAATGAAAATTGAATGGCATAAATCAAGCTTTCAAAATCTATTCCTGTTACTAATAGTAGAATAGTTTCCCCCGGTGATAAAATTTGGTTACAAAAGGAGTCAATCACCTGAAATTGACCGAATCGAACTATAAAGTCATGATGAATCATAGATCCTTTTCTGATTTAATTTTCTAGGAACCGATGAATAGATCAAATATGCTCTCAAATTTCAACTTCCCTTATTTAAGATGATGCTGTCTTCAGTTGATGGTATATGTCCCTTCGTAAATGCTTGAGGAACAGTGACATTTGATGATTACTAGTCCGGCTGTAATCGTTATGGAATAAAAAACATAGTTTCATTGAGCTATATAGTATCTACAATGTCAGGTATATGAGCCAGTCAAAAGAACTCCTATTAACTGCTATCTTATAGGTCATGCAGCTTTTAACTCGAGTCACCAAAGAGACATTGGATGCCTCTCTAGTAGCATCCGTAACGAGACATCTTATTTTAGCAAGTACATGTTATATTTTCATTGCACCACTGGCTTAAAATACGTATTAATTTTGAACAATTTCTGTTATTGAATAACAATTGAATATGTACTGTTTTAGCAAGTTCAATTTCAACATTGTAATTTGCACTGACATATAGTTTATCCCATGCATATCCTTCCAACTTAGTTGATCACATTCCTTGCAGGACTTGAGATTCTTGCTTTTCCATGTAATCAGTTTGGTGCTCAAGAGCCAGGATCGAATCCAGAGATTAAACAGTTTGCTTGCACACGGTTTAAAGCTGAATTCCCAATTTTTGACAAGGTTTGCATTTACTTCCCCTGCATATAATGTCGATGGAGTGCCATACTGGTATAATCAAAGGACTAATAAGATATGAAACAGGTCGACGTGAATGGCCCAAACACGGCACCAGTTTACCAGTTCCTAAAATCAAGTGCAGGAGGATTTTTAGGTGATCTGGTTAAGTGGAACTTTGAGAAGTTTCTTGTGGACAAAAATGGTAAAGTTGTTGAGAGGTATCCACCAACGACGTCGCCTTTACAAATCGAGGTACTCACTCTTTTATCTCATTTCTTGTATATATACAATATTTGAAGTCATGGAAGCTCCATAATTGGTTTTAAATCTGCTGTGATATAATTGATCTCCCACTAAGTCATAGGTATTTTTGATAACTCGACGGGAAGAATAGGTGGGAATTAGAAGGATAAAGAAGAATTAGAAACGACTTTGATAAAACTTGTAATTTCGAGTAAATAGAAAGAAGGAGAAAAAGAGAGGGCGATACTAATAATAAGAGAAAGAGAAGAGTGAAGAGTGATACATAGTATTTTAGTATCAAACCAATCAATCAACATCAACAACATACCCAGTATAGTCCGACGGAGTGGGGTCTTGATAGTATCAAATCAATGCATCGAATAATTTCATGTTTTCAAGTTTTAAAAGAAAATAGACCTTGGTCCTAAATCAACCCAAATAAATCCAAATATGATTTCGATGATTGGTTCACTTCAATAGATGTTTTTCCTACAGGTGTCTGTCTTAACCCCCAGTCTATAGTAAAACTCTCCCTCCCAACCTTAACTAGTACTATTATCTCACACGAGTTCTCTCTAGTAGCCCGGTAAAATGATCATAAGCTTCGACCTGATTTGCATCTAAATACTTCACTAAGAGTGCGCTTACTGCTTTGACAGAACGAAAATGCATTAACTCTACCTAGCTTCTGGTTAATCCCCGATTCACAAAAGGAAAACGAACATGAAAATGCTTTTAGAGTTTGTTATTGACACAACATAGTTCTTGAGTGCCGTTTCTAAATGTCCAGATAGGAAGAAAGTATTAGGAAAGTTTTCATCTGTTTAAGCCTTTCCTTGAGCTGAGGGACTATCAGAAACAACCTTTCTACCTCTGAGGTACTAGTAAGGTCTGCGTACATTCTACCTTCACCGGACTCCACTTTGAAGTACTACACTTGGTGTGTTGTTCATCTGTTTAAGCCTCGGTGAGATACCTATGTTGGTGGGAAGTAACAAGTACCTGGTAGAATATTTGAGGTGCATAAGTTTAGTTCGAACGTCACCGTTAGTTGAAAAAAATTATCATAGGACATACAATAAGAAAAGCTGCATTTCTAAAAAAAAAATTCAATCAACTGCATTTATAGATTATTTTTTTTTCTGCTGTTGCCAAGTAATGTTTTGTTTTAATCTATTGCAGAAAGATATTCAGAAACTTTTGGCAGCTTAAATTTGTACTTTTTATGTACATATATGAGAGGGGAAAATGAGATGAAGCCTCTTAGGTGTTTACAATTAAATGTGTATGAGAAAAGGCTATTTGTGCAATTCAGCTAATTAAACAGTTACTCCCTCTGTTCCTATTTAATTGTCACCATTTTAGATTTCACGTTCCTCAAAAAATTATGTAAGTTTATTACTGTACTCTTATTTAGTGTTTTTTCTTAAAGTCAAGTTTTCAATCAATTAACATAAATTAATTTATTTTGATTAACTAATTTGACCAATAAACATGAATTAATTACTTAGTTTTCCTATGTTGGTTTAATGCATACTTTCAAGGGTAAAATAGGAAGAATAGTGTCATTTATGCATTGATTTTGTGAAATGACAATAATTTAACACATAACTCAATATTCAAATATACTTTAAATAAGTTCAAATTTAAAACATAGATTCTATATATATCATAAAGAATAAAACACAATCATCCATAGATGAAAATATAATTATAATTATTTATTTTCTAAGAATACTAAAAATATAAAATATAGCTTATATTTAAGAAAAATAATATCTCATTTATATAAATTTAAGTGTCTTACTTTTTTTTTATATTGTAATTATTTTAAGACAACTGAAAATATAAGATTTCACTTATGCTAAAGAATAATAATTTTCCTTCTGTATCAATGTAAATATCTTACATTTTTTTTATTGGACAGGAAAAAATATAATACTTAAAATTAGAAAAATAATATCCCCTCCACATCACTTTAAGTGTCTAATTTTTCTTTTAATTAGTAAAAGTTAACTGAAGTTGAATTTCTTATTACAAAATTAGAAAGAAAAAAAAAATTAAATACATTTACCATGAAAAACTCGAGTGAACTTTTTTTCCTATCATATATATATAAGAAAGTAAACCATAAGTTTCCCAATTTTTAATTGGAAAATAAAAACTTTTGATCATAAAAATTGTATTTTAACTTCTTTTTGTTCTAAACAAGGTTAATTATTTTATTCTTTTATAGGTTAACTTCTTCCTATATTTTTATTATTATAAAAAAGTTTAACTCAATTTTTTTTTATTTTTTTTTTGTAAGTGGGCCTATTTTGAGTGTTCATTTTTCATATTGAATGTGAAACTCACTAAATACGTAAGGCATAATGGCATCAATAAATCATTGAAGATAACTTTTTAAATTAGACCTATCATCCAAAGCTTCAAATAAATAATTAAAACGAAAGGATAACGACAGTTCAATAAGGTATATTTATGTACATTTTATTCTCTTCCGATTCTACTTATAAAATTATATTGAATACGTTATTGTTAAGAGGTATTTACGGGTCAGTTTGGATCGACTATTGGCTAAAATTAAAATTAAAATCAAATTAATTTAATATTTTTAAAAATTATTAAAATCAAACCAAATATAATATTCACCATACACGAAAATAAAATCAAAAGACATACTTGTTCGAAATACTTTTTGTTCGGTATACACATGTTTGGAATTTTTTGGTTTTGGACTATTTTATTTTCATAAATAAATTTTGATGAAAATATATGTAAGATATTTAAAGATGTTCATAGAAAAGAATATATTATTATAACAAAAAAATATGTATATAATTTGTCCATTCGATTCGATTATTTCTCTGATTTTTCTGAACAAAATCAAGATCAAACTAAATATTATCAGTATTTAAAAAATTAAAACCAAATCAAATCATAAACTCAAATAAAATAGATTTATTTAATTAGTTTGGTTCGACTTTTATCTGAATGGTATATAATTAATGTATAAATTTTGTATATTTCAATCAGTATCGATAATTAATTTAATTGAGTTGGGTATATTGATAACTATTCTAAATAAAATATAATTACACCATTTCTTTTTTTAAAAAAAATAAAAAAATAAACACACAATTACCCTTTTTGGGTCTTCAATTTAAAGTTACAGTCCAATTTATTTAAAGAGGAAGACATGCCTTTTCTAAAAGAAGAATAATTTTTATTTAAAATGACGCCCCACATAACCTACGTACCCCACATTTTTCTTTTTTATGTTCCAAAAAAATAAAAATATAAAAGTGGCACTATTTTTTTTGTTATATATATCTATATATAAAATAAAAATGGTAGTATAAATTTTGTTCTTTGGGTTTTAATATTGACATGAATCAAAAATCTTAAAATTAACATATTTGTAATTTAAAAAATCAACCAAGTGTAAGGCTTAATATATAAGGTCAAATCATGAAATTTTAAAAGGGAAAAAGGTGGCGGCAGAGGCGGAGCCAGTATTAGGAGTTTGGGATTTTTAAATTTTCTTTCTCTTCCTTACCATTGAGTTGTCAATCGATTTTGTTAGGGGTTTATAAGTTATTACTTAATTTTCTAGTACAAATATAGATCTACGAAAAAGCTACTAGGTTCGTCCGAACCCACGAACCCCCACCTAGCTTCACCCCTGAAAAAGGCTCGAATTGGCCATCAAACTTTGAGAAAAGGCTCATCTATGTCATCCGTTAAAAGTTTGGCTCATCTATATCATTTCCATTTGAGAAAAAGTTCATTCATCCCATTATTTGTTAACTGAAATTGCATAGATGAACCAAACTTTACCGGATGGTACAAATGAGCTTTTTCTCAAAGTTCAATGACATATTTGAGCATTTTATCTTTAAAAAATGATTTAAATAATGATGTTGCCGAATCATAATTGCCCACATGTAAAAAATATTTTTGCAAAATCGAAATTGTTTTCAGTTAACAAATAATAGTATGGATGCGTCTTTTCTCAAACAGAAAAAGCATAAATAAGCCAAGCTTTTGACGAATCGTATAGATAAACCTTCTCTCAAAGTTCAGTAACATATTTGAGCTCTTTCCCATTTTTAAAAAAAAAATCTAAATATTTTTGTTGAATTTTTTTCTCACATTTAATTTTAATAAAATAGTTTTAACCATATATACTCAAAACTCACTCAAGATGGCTTCTACTATTATATTGATATAAAATAAAGGTTGTGTCCAATAACATAGGAGATTCCTTAATTTTGCTTAATAACTATTTAAATATTTCTTTTTAACCAAACTTTTTTACAATTTTGTAAATTAGATAATTAAAAGGAGCTTTCTATTGAAGAACTATTTTACTATGTTAGATCACAAGAAACACATTGCTCCTTTGGTCCCTTACATAAGAAAAGTAATTGTTTATTACCAAGTCAAGAATAAAAAAAGCCAACTCATCATCAATGAGAATGACTTGTTCCCTACATATTCATATTTTTGTTTTATACCCTTTTTTTTCTTACCAATGATATTTTAGTTTACGCGCATCTCAATTATTTAAACGGATATTAGTTATTTCTCATCAATATAATTATTTAATAATTTTGTCCACCAAAACTAGAACGCTACATATATTTTAGCATAATAAGTTACAATCCAACCATGAAAAATAGAAATACAAATAATCATATGTAATAACCAAATATCAGCTCGTGCTTATCTTGACTATTCGATAGTAAATATTTCTGCGTTTAATATTTTCACAACGTTAATATATGCATAACATGTGTTTGCTAATATACTAGTCAATTGAATATTTTTTTTATTTTTTTTTTCAAAAATAAATACCGAATAACACTGTTAACCAAAATTTAGACACCCTACATACTCATGCATTTAAAAATATGTATATATATATATATATATATATATATATATATATATAGAAGTCATTGTTGTTCAAATCAAATATAACTATAGATAGAGAAAACCCCTTTCCCCTTCCCAACCAAAAACCTCCCAAAAAAAATAAAAAAAAATGGCTTCTATGGTTTTTGCATCATCACCTTTTAGTGTTCAATCATTTGTCAAATTAAGAACAAACTCAAATTATTCACATCCTTCATGTTATATTCCTAGGGTAAAAAATTCTTATTTAAATTTATCCTATAAGAATATTTCTCATATTGAGTCTTCCAAATCTTTATTTTTAAAGGGTGATGATAATTTCTCTATTTCATCACCAAAATTCCCAAGAGTTGCTTCAACATATTCTCCATCTTTGAATATTATTAAAGCAAGTAAAGCTGAAAATATATATCATTACCCAGCATTTGAATGGGTAAGAACTTTGAATTGCTTTCATTTTATGTTAATGATTTTAGAAATTTTACAATATAATTTTCATGTTTCTTTAATTTCTCATTTGTTCTTCCTATATATATTCGTTGTTTTCTTTGCTTCAGATATCGTATTATTTGTTATTGTTACTTTACTTTTATCATGACTTCTTTACTACTACTGTATTTAATTTCAATACGTGATATCGATATGCTTTATTTGAGTCGAAGGTAAGCTAAGTGCTGATCTAGAGGAGGTGAGAGTGTTCACCCGAACTCCGTTGGTAAAATGTATATATATATTTAAAAAAATGAATTCCCTAAATACAATACTAGAGGTCAGCTCAGTGGTTGTACGTTCAAAATTCACTTTGAGGTCCCAAGTTTAAATCTCATGCATTATATTTTTATTTTTCAAATCCCCTTAGTGAAAATTCTGACGGATCAGAAACACCATTTCTTCCTTCACAAGATTTTTAGCTATGGAGGGGTAAGATTTCATACACATCACCCTTCTCAAACCTCGAATGTAAAATTATACTGAATATGTTGTTGTTATTATTGTTGTACTCTCTCTATCTTAATTTATCTAATTAATCTTTAAATGTTAAATTGGATTAGATCGACTCACTATTTTTTAATTGATATTTTGAATGTTTAAAAATTATACTAGAAAGTAGTATGAACGGCATCTTTTCTCAAGTCATGAAAAAAATTATATTCTAAAATACTTATCAAGATTAATTTAATTTAAATATGAATAAATATATAATATCAAATAAATTAAGACGAAAAGAATAATATTTTATTTTAATACACTTGTTACCTTTATTCTTTAAAAAATTCTTTTCTTCTTTTTAGTGGATAAATATATCCAAGATTTTCCTTTCTGCACAAGTTTGTGCCAAAATTTTCAAGATTATTTCATAATTATATTTATACTAACTAATCCTTTCTCTTTGGATAAACAATTAGAATTATATTAATTTTTTGTAATATTTTACAGGGAGCAAAAACAGGTTTTGAGCTTAGGGACAGATACAATGGGATGGTTCTGCTGATTGTTAATATTCCTATGGGAGGGTAAACAAATAATCCATCCGTTTGAATTTGATTGTCTTATTTTTAATTTGATACGAAGTTTTAAAAAAATTAAAAAATTATAAATATTATGGTCTTAGATTAAAGAGATAAAAAAATACATCAAAATATCTTTTTAATATGATGGTCTTAAACATGTCATGTACTGAAGAAGATATATTCCTTTTGAAATAGACAGTAAGAAAAATTGAATAAGATAAATAAATCGAAACAAAATGTTTCCTTTGTTTTATGAGAGAAATATTGAGAACAACCTTGAATTTGTCACAAATTATTAGTTTCGTCCCCGAACTACTGACAGCCTTAAAATTAAACACTCACCAATAAATGGAATTTTACTATTATTTTTATTATAACACCGAAATTAAATTATTAATCTTCAATCTTTTAGATAATTGTGAGTTCTAATACTGCTACATATGTATAGACAAACCACTCTATAAATAATGTTGTTTATCTGAATATTTGTTGGTTGTTATAACGAGTCGTTGATTCTAAAGAAAACTTGATAGTTATAATGAAACATTGTTATAAAAAGTTATTAAAGTTATATAATTTCCTTTTTCCCATTGTTATATATATTCACAATTTATTTTTTATTTTATTTAGTTCTAAATGGGCAAAAGGGGAGATCGAGTTTCTTAATGATTTACGTGAACGGTACAGAGGCAAAATATCATCATTTGACAAGGGTATCATTTTTTACTTTTATAATTATTGTTTGCCTTTTATATTTTTTTTCCGGAAAATAGCATATTTTTAACTTACAGAGGACATGATTTTATATAAGAAATTATGGAGGTCGTGGATTAGGAGGTTGATTAGTAATTAGTTAAGCGGTGTCTCGTTGTCCATCGAGATATATAGGTTTTCTCCTTTTATATTAGTAGTGTTAGCATCAATCTTGTAGTATCTAGTCCCTCGATTTCTGCTACTACTTGTTGTTAATTGTGATTTAGTTATCATTTTATTTTATTGCAGTTACTGTTCCTTTTCTTTGTATACTCTCGAATTTTCCTTATTTTGTAATGTTTTCATTATTTTTATTTTGATATGTGATACTTGAGTCGAGAATCTTTCGATAACACAACCTTTTTATCTATCTCCATGCAGAAAATATAAAATTTGCATACATTGTATCCTTCTCAAACTTGACTTAATTAATAAAAACAGATACTAATAAGCATTTAGATAGTTATACTCAACTAGTTTAAGACCGAAACGTATTGTTATAATAGTAATATTTACTTTAATTTTTATTTATTTATATTTTCTAATTGTCATATGATTATTTATAAGTATTTCATTTTAGTTCAATTAACCAAATATTGTTTTTTTTCTTCTTTATTGGTGTGAAAGATATATATTTCTCTTCTTCTTCTTTTTTTCTTTTTTGTAGGATTTGAGGTTCTAGGATTTTTTTATGAGATGGAAAATCCCCATGATAAAAAATCATTATTGCACCTTAGTAGCTGGTTTGGGGGACAAAAAGATATTCCTGAAATTGCACAAGGAGGAGAAGAAATTATTTTGGGAGTAGAAGAAATTCTAAAACTTGCCAAATTCCCAATTTTCGATAAGGTATAACTATATAATATTTGATTCGATTTATCTAGTATGTTCTGCATAAAATTCAAATTCTAATTCATTTAAAGGGGAAAACTATTTCTCAAAACATTTCTTAATTCATATATATATATATATATATATAACTTGGACTCAAAATATTTTAATTATAACTGTGCTTTTCAATTAAAAATAAATCAAGTGACATCTATGTATTTTGCGTTTTACTTATTTTAATGATCTCATTTCTCAAGTGTTTCACTTAGGCAAATACATAGACAGACACTCAAACTTAGCTTGATCCAAACTATCGGTTAAATTGTGATGTTGATACTTAGGAATAAGTTTAAGTGATGTCTATGTATTTTGCCTTTCACTTATCTCTTATATTAAGCTATATAGATGATAAAAAAAAAAAAATGATTGTTATTAATGAAATATTTTTTAAAATTCTATTTCAAAATATATTTTTTAATATTGTATTGGTTAATTTTGTATTGAAATATGTTTTTAAAAGTATCACATTAGAGATTTCTTTCTACTCATTTCGTCATAAAACATTATTAGCTT
This sequence comes from Solanum etuberosum, assembly GCA_029582245.1. Lineage (NCBI taxonomy): Eukaryota > Viridiplantae > Streptophyta > Magnoliopsida > Solanales > Solanaceae > Solanum > Solanum etuberosum. The sequence goes on along the minus strand of JAJONR010002500.1, from coordinate 42,363 downwards.
ATATACTAAATCAGTAGTTTCCACTCTTTCTTTTTTTTTTTATGACAAGGGAAATCCTCAGCCGCTATCTTTTGGGTGCGCACAGCGTAAAACCCCCACTCCTACGTAATAGCTCGCAAACCACAATAGCTCACTCTTTTTTTTTCTCGAGAATGAAATTTACTTGTTCTATTAAGAGATTTATTACCATAGATTACAATTTTTAAGACAAAAGTGTTTCCCGCAGCCGCTGTTCTTTGGGTGCGCACAGGGTAAAACCCCCGCTCCTACGTAATAGCTCGCAAACCACAATAGCTCACTCTTTTTTTTTTCTCGAGAATGAAATTTACTTGTTCTATTAAGAGATTTATTACCATAGATTACAATTTTTAAGACAAAAGTTGATAATATAAGGGTAAAATCATTAAAAAGAGTATCTATTCTTCAAAAAATTTATCCCATAACCAACATAGGTTATGGTGCACTAGTGGGAGGGAGTGTTTCACCTTTAACCAGAGGTCTCGGGTTCGAGCCTTGTGCATGGAGAAAATCCATCCCCGTCTTCCGGGATCCACCACAGATTGGGTTTGAGAGCCGTGTGATGGGTGACTATTCAGCACGGATTATATTGTATTCCATTTGATGTCATATTTTACTTATTTAACAGGTTGAAGTGAATGATGATCATCATGACAATCTATGGAAATTTATGAGGGAATCACGAGGTGTAGCAAAAATAAAGCAAGAGTTTGAAAAATTTCTAATAGATGGAAAAGGAATACCTGTAGAACACTTTGTTCGATACGATGGAGAAACAGTAGAACCTCAACCTGTGAGACCAGGAGAATACCCTGGTGAACCATTCACATCAAAAGAAACCTACAAAGTTAAAGTAAGTATTAAGAATTATAAGTAAGTATTTTGGTTAACTAAACTCATAATTAATTTTTCACCTATTCACAGGCTACCATTGATGGATTTCATTGGAGAGAAGATCCCAATTATTAATATTAAATCAAAGTTAATATTGTGTGAAAGTATTTGTAATAATTGAGATATAATTATAAATAATATATTGTTGCTGCTTGTTTTAAGTATTTATTCTTATGTTTTAACTAAGCTTCAAGGGCTAATTTCATACTCCCCTATCCCACAATTTATGTGACATTTTTTTGTTTTTTCGAGAGTCAAACAGTTTAGGTTTAATAGGAAATTTGCGCGTGAAATCTTCAATATTTTTAAATGAAATTTATATATTTGTAAACTACGTAAAAAGTACTATAAGTCACAATAATTAAAAGATATATGAAAAAATTTACGGTCAAAGATAGACTTGTTTGAATCTCTAAATCTGAAAAATGACACATAAATTGGGATGAATGGAGTATTATTCTAAGATTCTTTTTCGAAAATATTAAGCCCAACACAACATATTGCACCCACGTCCCTATATTTTTAGTTTACATCAAGTGTTTTTTATACGCCCGGTATACAGTATTATTTTTAAAAAAATCTTAATTAATGTTGTATAGTTGAAGTTTAGAGATTCAAACTTCTAAACCTTGAACAGACATAGAAGTTTTAAGATTTTCAAAATAAAATTTATATATTTGAAAACGATATAAAAAATAACTATAAATCATAATAATTAATAACGTAAAATATATATATATAAGGCTTATATAAAGAAATAGGTAAATAAAAACAATGTGGTTGCCACTCGAAATTTCAATTATGCCATATAAATTAGGATGGAAATCCTATACACTTACGATATACGATGTATCCACCTTATATGAGGATGTATATGAATGTATAATAGGTTCTTATACACATTTTTTTGGGTTTCGTAAATAGACATAATAATAAATTTAATTATGTTCTATAGTTATAGTTTGCATATTTACGGATTGTAGCTACAGTTAAAGTTGTCTCGTTTGTATAATTTGTGGGTACGTTTGTATAATTGAGGCTTGAGCTATTTTTATATAAACTCGAAATAAATAATTTATACAAACACAAACATCTGAACTTTAAATAATTATACAAAATTACATTATACAAAAGTTATACAATTATATTAAACAAATTTTGAATTATACAAACGTGCGAATTATACAAACTCGAAACCCCAGCCCACGTAATTATCACTGAATGTTGGTCGCGAGTGGTAATTAACTAAAACTATAGTTATGACTTATGATGATTACTCTCTCCGTCCACTTTAAATTGTCATGTTGCGCTTTTCGAAAGTCAATTTGACTAATTTTCAAAGTTTTTCGATATTTTAAACAAAAGATTTAGATATTCAAAAACTATACGAAAAGTACTATAAATTGCAACTTTTTGCATATCAATATGATGAAAAAATACATCGTAAAATGTTAGTCAAAATTCTTCTTATTTGACTATAAAAAAGGAAATCGTTGATAGACATGGTTCAACGTGCCAGCTACGCTTCCTCTTCTAGAACAGTGACAGCCTAGTCTGATTCCCCCTTCCGAAAGTGCCACAACTCCTTCTATCACAACCCCAGAAAACAGGGTATTCGAAGCATCAATTTCATTCTATGTTCACAATTAAAAGTGAACGGAGGAAGTAATTAACTAATATATATTTATTTAATCGTGTAATTTTTCTCCTTTTTTTTAGCACGTCTAAAAAACACATAAAATAGGACGGAAAAAATAAATAAAAGTTGAGGGATATTTTTGACTTTTTTTGCTTTGTTAAAACATTAACGAGTCGTCCCGTTCCGTCAACCTGTATTATTTGATTGGAAAAACAGTCGACGGAACAATCGCGAAGACGCCGCCGCCTCCCGCCGTTCCCCTTATTTGTTCCTCACGGATTTTCCGATTTTCTGCATCAATATTTCAGCAAATACAGGCTCAATCCTTATTCATTCGTAAAATGGTAATGTTGATTTTCTCAATCCCGACATCGTTTTTATGCTTTTTCCTTGAATTTTATGTGATTTTTCTATAATTTTACAATTTTACAATTTTTTTCGTAATCTTTTGACCAATCCGATTGTTAGGGTTTCGATTTGTTTATTCTTCAATTGTGGATGTATTTAAGTTTCTTAATGTTATAGGAAAGTAGAAAATAGGATATTTATGCTATTTGTTTTGGGGTTTATGAATTTATGTCTTGTTCTTTTGAACCCTGTGACATTGTATGGTATTTGAAGCAGATTTTTTTATTTTTTTTAATGTTTTGCCTCCTCTTGGATTAGCTTGCTTTTACTTTTTTGTATAAATTTAGCTTCTCTACCTCGAAGATGTAGGAGTAAGGTCTGCGTAGACTCGGTACCCTCTCAGACTTTATTTTGTGGGGTTATACCAGATATGTTGTTGTTTTTGCTTTTGTTTGCTGAGATGATTATGAATTAGCTGGTTTAAAGCTTTTACTAACATAATATATTAGTTGAGTCTGGTTAAAAAACTACACTACATAATGTAGCTTTATTTATCTATTTTACTTTTTTTCCTTTGGTGGGGTGTAGAACCGAACATCCAGGATGCTACAGTTTCAGTATCATCTTTGTTTTCTAAAATTTCCCGTTGGAGTAAAGGGAAGTGGATGAATTGTTCAAAAAAGGAGGAAGAGGGCCTATATAAAATATGATGAAATTAAGGTGCATTACAGGTGCTGTTGAATCTGCAGTTAAGGGAATATCACTAGCTCTTAGAATAAGAGCTCCGGGACTTCATGGCTTTGAAGTATACAAGTTTTGTGATGTGTTTTCCCATGTTTATCTGGCAACCATGTATCTAGGGGGATAATGGGCAATTTGATCGCAAAAGCAATAAGAAATCCTGTATAGAATATTTACTTTTTTGGGTTTGTGGGTAGAGGATATAGTGCATCTTTAGCTCACCGAGGACATGACCCTTGGTAAGAGGGTGTGGAGGTCCACGTTTAGGGCACAAGGTTAGTAGGAAGTTAGGCGTATTTCTTTTCCATTCTCAGAGTATTAGTGTTACTCTTCCTTTTTTTCCTTATCTTTAGATTTCTATTACTACCTGTTTGTTTCTTTAACCTTGATATCTTATTTTGTTGTTGCTGTTTCTCCTTGTTACTGCTGCCTATTTTTCATATGTTCGTTCAGCCAATGGTGTATTGGAAACGACCTTTCTACCTTCTCAAGGTAGGGATAAGATCTGCATACACTCTACCCTTCCCATACCCCCCCCCCCCCGCCATGGAATTACACTAGGTTGTTGTTGTTGTTGTAGTAGTAGTAGTTTGGTTTGTGGATGGAGGAAGAGGGGGAAAGAGAATCCCGTGGTTTGGGCTTGGGACTTCCATGTTGGAGGTCTCAAGTTTGAAACCCCTTGCCAGCGAAAGCAAGAGGTTTTGCCTTCTGGGTCGAGCTCGTCGCACCGGGCTTGCCTAGTGCAGGTTACCTCTCCTATGTGGTTTGCGAGCTATTGCATAGGAGCGGGGTTTTTACCTTGTGTGCACCCATAGGGTAGCGGCTGCGGGTTTCCCTTGTCATTAAAAAAAATAAAAATGAATCCCGTGGGTGATATTAACCATACATTGCTCGAGTGTTAGATGAAGTAGCAACCACTAGGTTACAACTCCAATCTTGTCTTAGTTTAGCTCTGTGTTTTGGTGTTGGAATCCGTGTTGTCCTTTCTCTTTCTTGGAGGAAATGAGGTAATCAAAAGGGTTGATGGAACAAGGTGATACATTTCATGTGACTTCAGCTTCGGTTTTCAATTATATGCAAGTAAATTGTTTATAAACATATACAATGGTTGAACAATTCTTTGTAATGAAGAGAAGCTTTGTTCCCAAAGGAATGGTTGATTGGTTGAGGCATACTAGTGACAATCTGGAAATTTCATCTTTTACCCCAGGTACAACAGTTAGTCTGAGGTTTGCTGTGACCTCAAACTGACCAAACAACTGTCATAGAGAAAAAAGGATTGGAAAGAGGATTTGGCTTACACCTGTTACCCCTCATTATGCCATTATGAACTTTATGGTAGCAAAATTGATGGTTAGAAGAGCAGTTTTACACACTAATAAAAAAAAGGAGTAGTTTTGCACTAACTATGTCCCACAGATGATGTATCTGTAATTTTGTGTTTCCATGTGGTGGTTGACATATACATTACTTCATCAAAAAAAATGTGGTGGTTGACATATACATTACTTCATCAAAAAAATGTGGTGGTTGACATATTGTAGAAGTAGATTAGCTGAACTGATGAGCAAATCAGTTGTACCTCTTACATTTTTGGTGTTTTTTGAAATTTATCTATTTAGTTATTGTTTTCTGGAGTGAAGTGGGGTGCAAGAGGACTATAAGTACTAGTGAACACCATTACAAAGTCTTCGCTTTTCCTCCTTTAAGAAAGACTTCAGTTTTTCCTTCTAGATCATTAACATGTAAATGAAGTCTTGTTTTCAGAAGTCTAGAGAAGAGGAAGTCAAAACCATTCACTAGGTTAAGTTTTTATTGATTTGTTTTTTTGTGCATATCTTTTCCCAAACTCATCCTCTTCTATGGTTTTGATGTACCTGGGGGGCACACAATGTATCGAGCGTACGCAGATGAGTCAGCTACAGGGAGTTGTAGCATAAACTAATCTTGAGTTACTGATGGTTGTATGATTTGTGTACATGCCTACTTGGGTCCTTGTAGTGTTAAACTGGTCATAGAAGTGGTGATGGATGGTAGCTAGGTAAAGTGAGAAGCGATAATAGAAGATATGCCCATATCTTAGCTATGAATATCTGAAATTATACCAGTCATACACTCAATGCTTATAAAGTTGATAGTTTTAATAGTCATTATTGAGGGTATAATGTTTTCTGACTTGCTGCTAGTGAAGAAACATTTCCTTGAGGAAGTTCCACTGTGAAATAATAATTTGAATAGGTTGAACCTCTGTTCCAGTTAACCTGTCTTTGCTGATTTTGAAAGAGTCTTGGCTCTATATAATGGCGATATATTGATTCATATGGATGGTATTAGCTTCTTTTGCAATATTATCCTGTTGCTCTCTCATGGCCACACCATAAGGTATTCTGGTGCTGCCTCAATAAGGTCTCATCTCTTTTTTCTTTCCTTTTTCTTGGTCAACATCATAATATCCAATCGTCTTATTGTCTTTACCAAATAGTATTGATTGGGCTGTACTGGATCACTTTCTCTTTTAAATCTTCTTTCGGTGGAAACCTAAAAGATAATTTTTGGTGATCTATGATCCTTATCCTTGAATGTACCGTATCACTTTCTCTTTTAAGATGTACACTCTATGGAAAGAGACTTTCTTCGTGATTTATGATGCTTATCCTCAGATGTTGCTTTTTTCTTTTTGGAAAAGCTAAGGTGCCCAAAGTCCCCAATCCTCTATGTGACATAAGTAACATTTTCTGAATACAAGGACATCTTTCATCCACTTTGTTTTAATTTTGAGGGCGAAAAACATACAAAGACGCACCGTATGCATCTAGTTAGAGATAAAAGTTCGGATCATCTACAATACTATTTTACTAACAGTTGAGATAAATTAATATACATGATTCCCATCCCAAGTTATGTATGGTATTTCCATCTTGGGACATCCCCAGGGAGAATATAGCTATTTCATCAGGCTTAGATATATTTAGGGTAAGTTGTATGTGCATTCTGATGTAAGAAAAGTCGTACAACATTGAATTCTAATAGGAGTGCTGTATGAGGACAACATGATCTCATTGGCATGATGCTTATAATTTTAGTACATCAAGAACCGGATGAAGGCAAAGAGCTACTAGCATATTTATTTGACTACTCTTTGGGTGCTATGCAGGCAAACAGGCACACTATTGTTCTAATCCAGACATCTCAGAACCGAGCAACTCGAACTTTCATGGATTACGAGTCAATAAGTCAAGCAATGGATGGTATGTATTGCGACATTGCTATAATTGCATTGCACTCTTGATATATTTGCCCTTGCTTTGAGGCAATACTTGATTCCCCCTGAATGTAGGTAACAAAAAATAAGGCACAAACTTAGGAAAAGATGTCAAGTTCAGAAACTTAATTAATCAACAGGATTTGCATCAGCAGCATGAAATCTGAAACTAGAATCCAATAGATTACACCTGTAGTACTTGCAAACAATTTCATTATGCATTATTATCCATAGGAGAAAATCCTTCTCTCTTATTCGAAACTTTGACGAACACTTAGTCTTTGTCTTCTCACCGAAGTTCAAGGAACTTTGTCTGGCTAAAACAAGCATGTTAGTCTAATTTCCTATTTTGTTCGTCACACTTCTAAAATTATGGGGGCTAGAATTTTTTTGGTGGGAAAAATTATGTTGGACTAGAGCTAGATGCATATAGGAACGATGTCTATCTTTTGACTTCCAGGTAAAGGAAATCAAGGCAAATAAAGAATCACTCTCATGATTGGATTAGATAGTAGAAAGGAGCTGGGACCCATACCTACTTTTTAGGGATAAGTAAGATCTTAATGTTGAAGGGAAGGGTTTTGTATTGGAACTCCATAACGTTGCACTTTTTTGCTTTGCATTATAGGTGGCACTTCACATTCATAGATTGTTGGGATGTTAGTTCTGGTATCATAGTGGAACTTAACATATACTATAGCTAGTAATGAACTTGTAAGGTGAATTATCCAAAATAATTTGGCGGGAGTCAGGAGAGGTAGAGGCAGACGTGATTAGTCATGACATGTCGCCTCTTTAGCTTACTGAGGCATGACCTTAGATAGGAGGGTTTGGAGGGTGCGGATTAGAATAGAATGTTAGTTGGTAATTGAGCGTTCTCTCGCTTTTCTGCGGGATAGACTTGGTGCCATACCTGCACCTACTTTCTTACCAGTAGTATTAGCAATATTCTCTTAGTTTCTTATTCTTTGATTTCGGTTATCCCGTGTGTTTGTTTGTGCTTTGGTTATCGCACTATTTCGTTCTTGTTACTACTCGTTCTTCTGTATGTTGTAGTACTGTTTTCTATTTCACATTATTTCGTTACTGCTATCTGTTACTGCTTTCATTTCTATATTCCCTTTTTCAAACTACTTTGAAATGTTTTTTAAGCCAAGGATCTATGGTAACAGCCTCTCTATCTTTATAAGGTAGGGTTAAGGTCCCCACTTGTGGGATTACATTGGGTATGTTGTTGTTGTTGTAGATGGAGGAAGAAAATATCATGGGCGGAAGACATTTTCTTCACATTTTTTGCATAAATTATTTACCTTGTGCATGTGATTTAAGCTTCAATGTTCCCTCTTATGTTTAGCCATTTTCTAAGATACTTTTTCCTGCAGGAATTTGTGCTTTGTATGAGAGGAAACTCAAGGAATTGAACCCAGCCATCAGAGAGATCACTTACGACATCTCAGATCTTTACAATTTCATAGATGGCCTTGCTGATATGAGTGCATTAGTGTACCTCTTCCTCCCTCCCTCCTGCTCTCTCTCTCTCTCTCTCTCTTTTACTCACACAGATTCCACCTGTGCATCCCTTGAATAGAATCCCAAATCAGAGAAATATGCAAGTATTGCACATTTCATTACTGACGCAGAAAAGCATATATGAACATGTAAATATGGCTCCCTGTGAGCAGGTCTTTAAATGCTACTGCTTTTTTCACACCAAAATTTTCAGTTCATCTCATTGATGTTAAAACATACACATACATCTTACACACGTTTCCATTTGACCTCTCGGGTTTCTGTGCTTTCAGTTCTTGAACAGGATGAACTGCTACGTGCACATCAAACAATTGGCCTCTGGTCCATCATACCCGATAGAACACACATTGTTCATATTCTTAGCACTCACTATGCTTTTGAAATGTTTAACTAATTCCAGCATTCTTTGTTGACTTGCTGCAGGTATGATCACTCAATCCAGGCTTACCTCCCCTATGACCGGCAGTGGATAAAACAGAAAACATTGCAACACCTGAAAAAACTGGCATCGCAGAGATAATATATCTTAAAGGCTAGTTTCTATATACCATTTTCACTTAATTTCCTGATAGTTTTTATGAAGAGAAGAGCTGTGGATTGGAAGATTGCTGTCAGGAGTAAAAATCTATGTATGATACGCTTCTTTTCCCTGAAATCCAAATCCTATCTGCAGAGCTACAATTGGGAAACCAACTGTTGTCGGAACTGAACCTATACTGGCGTTGCAATTCGGATCATGGATGTATAACTATGCATAGTTCTGTAAATTGAGCACTTTAAACTTGCTAATGATTTTATCTCTCAGCTACTGAGTCTCATTTCTTGTCAGTACATTTTACTTGAACAAATATATGGGCATGAAAAAGTCTTGGACTTGAAGACAGCAGACACAATATTGTTGGATAGGTGCTGTTCAAGCCTAATTTGTTTTTCTTTATGATCTTGTGCTGAGGTTCTATCGGAAACAGCCTTCACGTTCACAGGGTAGGGACGAGATTTGCATACACATTATCCTTCTCAGGTTCGACTCATGGAATTACAATGAGTATGTTATTCCATTGACTTGACTAGTCTTGCATGACTGAAATAGAATTTGGTAAAACTGTGTACGTATTAACAAAGTACAAAAATATTTGCTTATTGGGTGATAAAAGCATTAGTAATTCAAATAATTTTTGAGACCATACAAAAATTCAAGATATAAAAGTGTCTTCAAGATATAAGTCTAATTAAACTTTGATTTTTCTTTTTTTTTTTGTAAGTTCAGATGGTAACCAATTTATCTTGACCTTGACAAGAAATTAAGTCACCATATGCTGATCATTGTCATTCTTATTTAATATAGAGTGTACACAGACTTAAGTCTAGAGAGGATAGAGTGTACACAGATTTAACCCCTACTTCATAGAGATAGAGAGGTAGCCTAACCAAAAAAAAAAAATGGAATTTCAAAGCAGTTACTAATAAATTCATATAAAGAAAAATCTGCAAATCCTTCTATGAATTTTCTAAGCATTGTGGTCCTGTTGTTGCAAGTTTGTTGACTAAAGCAAGTGCATTACTAGTCATATAACTCACATTTGTGACTTTGTTCAAGAGTAACTTAACTTGTTTTCTCTTTTTGTCTTCAAGTCCATCTAAGCAAGTGTTTTCATCAGTTAGAGCAGCACTTAACCAAGTAGTCACATCCCCCATTTGGTCATTAAAAGTTTGGCTACTAAGTTTTCTTAGCACCCCTAATGAGTTGTGTAGATTGTCAAGTGCATCTTGCAAACAATCAACACAATCTAAAATAGCAACTCTACCTTTCCCTTTCAAGAAATTGTTTTTCCTCAATTTCAACAAGGATTGAGTGACACCCTTGGCTTGGCTTATTGTCACCGAGACCCCGGCCCGGGCCCACTTGCTAGGGTTGTCCTTGGCCGTCCTCGAGAATGATGATAGCGAGTGGAGGCAGAGGTCCTGATATCGAGTCACACTACATGCATCGCGAACATAACTTTCTCCTCCCTTACTCAGACACATTGTAGAACAAATTAGTGAAGTTAGACATGCTAGGACTAGCATTAATTTATTAGTCATGGATAGAAAGTAAAGATATCTAATTGAAGCAAATAAGAAATGGTAATACAATGCTTATAAAAGAACTTCATGAAGTCCCCTTTTTAAAGAAATGATCTATGGGTGACTAGGATAAAGTTAAAGTTGGATATCTTTATTTGAGGAGTTTGTTAATGAAAACAAGAAAGTGGTGAATACATTAAAAGAAAGCAATTGTGTCTTAGATATGAGGGAACAAATCTTTAGAATAATGATGATCATGTTAAAAGGGCCAAAAGTTGTTTTATGTCCATTTCTAACTACACTTTTTCTGGAAACTGAGGAAAGGAAAAAACAGGAAAGTAAAATCAACAAAAAATGAGATCACTTCAAAAGTGTGTTGTCATTCTTTCCTCTTCATTTCCTTTCCTTTTTTTAAAACAAACTAAGGGTAGTTCTTGGTAATACATAAACAGATACTCAAACTTAGTCGCAGCTAATAAGTAAACACTCCAACTTTGAATATGCACATCTAGACAACTCAACACATCTCCATTGTGTCAATCAAACAGTCCAACTCAACACATCTCCATTGTGTCAATCAAACAGTCCAACTTACAAAATGATTAACGTCAGCATGGTGTGTCCACGAGACACTGTGGGGACGAGCTGAACTGTTAAGTTGTTAGTTGAAACCAAGTTAAGGTGTCTAGATATGCATACTCAGAGTTGGAGTGCTTACTTGTCAGCCAAGGCCAAAATTGAGTGTATGTTTATGTATTACGCCAAAGGCCATCTTCAGTAGAGTAAAAAGAGAAGAAAATTGATAAGTAGAGCATCTTTGAGGTTTCATTTAACACAATTCATTTCTGAAGTTTCAAGCTGTAAAGAAGAATTTACATATATGATAAGAATTACATCCAATTCTTAATGGAACATTGAGCATGAAATGGTAAAAGATCATCAAGCTGAATGTGTATGGATCACATTATACTTATATAATCCACAAGAAACAAGTACCTTGCAAGTTTAACAGACAGTGTAATTTCTGTTTTCACATGTTTGATGTCAATGTGACAAAAACTCGTAAAAATACAGAGAAAAATGAATCTTCTATCCAATGACTTCTACTATCTAAACTAAACCAAAATAATAATAATGGGTGGTGTCTAAAACTCATAGCCGGTAATCACTTCTATAAGTATGGTTATGGAAATAGTTAAGCTCAAAAACGTGTATAATCCGCTATCTAGTATCCATGTTGTGAACCAGAGCGACAAGTTCGATATTTTCATTCTGAGTTGCTGAGGTTCCAGTGGTTTCTTTTGAATCTGACATCTCATCAGGAAGGATTGAGGAGTTAGGATCACTTCTGGGAATCAAAAATAGTATAAAAAGTGGGGTGATTCTCAAAATGTTCCTTATCAAAATGGCTAGCCAGAGATTATGAAACTTTGTTCTTGTAATTTTGAAGACATGAAGCAACAATCCGCCTCCCCATGTTGATGTCAGAAGTCCAGTATTGTCAATTGACATGAGCAAGGCGAAAAATGTGCCTTCAATGCCAGGAGGACAGAGCTTGGAACTTAGAACAAGAAGTGGCATCCACTTTAGTCGTCCAACCATTTGAGATACACTTGCATCCATCACCATGAAGAAATAATCAGGTATGCCAATTTTCAAATTTAAACGCAATACTAGCACCAAATCTAGCATTCCTGACAGACCAAACAATAACTGAGTCCAAAAGAGCAGGTCTCGAAAAGAATGGTCTTTCAATCCATATTGGTACAGTATAGCCCCTAATAGTGATCCAATGGAGGCTACTGCTGATATGTATCCGATATACTCCTGCAGGAATAAAGCATTTACAGAATTTCACGTTTCCATTGTGAGTTCATCTACCAATAATACCAAAAAAACGCATGTTTAATAGAACGCATAATTCATAAGCATACACTCACACTTGTCCTCAACCAGCAAGTAAATACATACTCTAACTTTGAGTATGCACATCTAGACACCTCAACATGTCTCCACTTTGTCAGCTGAACACTCCAACTTACAAAATGATCATCTAGACACCTCCAAAACTTATGTGTAATGTCAGCATCGGGTATCCACGAGACACTGGGGACGAGTTAGAGTATTTAGTTGTCAATTGAGACCAAGTTGAGGTATCTAGACGTGCACTCTCTAAGTTGGAGTATTGAGTTGCCAGTTGAAACCAAGTTTGAGTGTTTGTTTATGTATTGTATCTCATGTGGGCTTCTTTCATTCTAAATAAGAGAACTTACATGAAATAGGAAGAAAGAAAAGTGCATTCAACTAGGTAAATCAATTTTTCTTATCCCCAAAAAGAGTACAAAGAACTAATTTTAATTTGATAATAAGGTTTTCTGATGCATTTACAACATTAACGAGAAGTCAAATGAAAAGATAGGAGAGGCCTACTTTATTTATAGTTGATAGGGTAAGCAACATTTGGCTTAGCATCTAAGCAGGTTAACTTGGGCCTCTGAGTTCCCTTATTTGTTTTTGTCCTTGTATAATTTTGTCTTGTGTTGTTAGTTAGAGCCTAGAGGGGGATACGCTCAATTATGCAGAACCTCTCTTGTGTGATGTCTCCTCACTCTAATTAAAGCCTTGCAAGTTGGATATTTTGGAAATGTGTTATTAGTTCCTTTGGTTAATAGTAAGTTAAATGAATTTATGATTCTAAAATGTACTTGGCTTGATAGGAATGTGACATGTCTAACAGTTATTCACCTTTGAAAAATGTGGTCCTCCCTTTGCATCTGTTGCCCAGTAGAACATTCCTTCCTGGATATCTACACTCACCGCAAAGGATAAGTACATATAAAGACACGGTCGCCAAACTTCTGGGCATTTCAAAGTATTCCACATAGCCTTGGCAGCATCAGTTAAGTTCTGATTTACCTGAGGACGGATTATGATTTTAGAGACTGCGTTGTTCACAAATAGTAGAGAGATGAGATGTAAGCACCTGTTGATAAGCAAAGTTGTGTGTTGGAGATTCCTTGAGCAAAACTCCTACCAAAATAACAAGCCCGGCTGGTATGGACAATAAGCCATATACCCCCTTTTTTTCAAAGAAAAGGATTCAGAAGTAATCTACTATAATTAGACATTCACTAGACTTCCCAAAATGAATATATAAAAAGTTGTTTAAATTATGGATAGAAAGCTAACCATAGGGCCAAGTAAGTGAACTAATATACCACTTAAAGAAAATCCCACTAGTGCCCCAATTGAGGAACTCAAGGCACATAAGCTTTGCATATCAGCTGCAAGGGAAGGATGAGAACCACTGTTTTGCGCCACACATGCATCAACAGTCACGTCAGCTATAGCAACCGCAGCACTTCCTGCTGTCAAGGAGAGCAGTGCAAGCACAATATGCAAGTTCTTGTGCAACGATAAGAACAGCATGGAGACAACTCCAAGAGAACCTGGAATCATTAATGTCATGCTCTCATATGAAGAACGAATAAAAATAGCAAATATGCCAAAGAAATAATAAACAGAGACGATATTCAGTTAACTTTTTTCATTGAATTTTCTTTTGTCAGCATTTTGATTCATTAAACAAGTTATGGTAAGGATGTCAAGAAAAACTAGCACGAGACACTTGAAAATTTCATCAGTTGCAACCAATATTCCCTTGGGGTGCAGGCAAATGGTAGAAGTGTCATCAAGTGCAGAAGAAAATTTTACTATATCAGTTTCTTTCAGAAAACTCAAAAAGGGGAATTAATTTCTTCCATCAGCATTAGCTAATGTCTCCTTAGCGAGTACCATAAAACTAGAAACTTAGTTAACAAGATATATTTCAACACTTTCATGATCCTTCCTTCAAAGACAATAATACTGATGTCTACATAGGTTGTTAACATTTCCTTTGACCAAGATATATTTCCAATTTTAGTGGTGTCAGGGCTGAGTGTCTCAAAAGTCAAAACAAATTGTAACAAAAGCAAGAAGGAAGTCTCTTTTTAGTAGAATGGAATGGAGTCATTTACATGGAGCTAGAATAGATTTAAATCCAAATTCATTCCAGAAGTAGAGGACTTCTAAGATCATATGCATATTTCAGTTCCTTTTGGGGGGATAAGAATGTATTATCGGAAGTTTGAAGTGTAAATGTAGCCACTTTTCTGGCCAAATGTTAAAGAATATGAGAAGCATATTCAAAGTGCTATAGTCTTAAACCTAAGAGTTTCCTATAAATGCATCAAGGGTCATTCATCTCACCTGCACTAACTACAGCTTAGAAGGCTGGGGAAGATTCCAATTATTTGAAAATGTAGGAGAACACGCCATCACCTTATTAGCAAATTCCTAATCCTACTGACTATTACTCTGCTACTATCTTATTCTTCGATTGTAGTATTACCTATTGTTTCTTTGCTTCAGTTAACATACTATTTTGTGGTTGCTACTGTTCTCTGCTTCATTGTTTTCAGCATGGCTTATTCGCTATTGTATTTGCTATTCATATTTGTTTTTTTATATGATTTACTTGAGCTAAGGGTCTATTTGAACCAGTCTCTCTACATTCAGAAGGTAGGGGTAAGGTTGCGTACATACCACCTCCCCAGACCCCACTTGTGGGATTACACCGGATATATTGTTGTTGTTGTACTGATTATGAGTACCATATCTAATTCATTAAGTTGTCCAATTTATGTTACAGTAATTGAAAAGATGTCTTACACTAATTAATCTGCCTACAAATCCTCTAACTATGGAATTTCTTTTTCGTGATCATATACATATATTCAGTTCATACGAATTTATACACATACATAATACAACATAGTTACACTCCCATTGATATGCTCCAACCTTACTACAAATATATTTATCCTTGGGTGATGAAATCGGCATTTCGCTTGGACTGGAATGTGTAATAAACTTCAAATATTGCACTAGATGGAAAGGGTTTCTCGACTGTCAAAGGATCACATTCTCCCTTGAAATGCATACTTACCTGCCAAACCTACATTATGTGAAGACCTCATTCCATTGAATCCCAAAGTTGCCGAAGTTCCATTACCTTTTGTTCCTACAATCTTTTGATTGCCCTTAGGGGGTGGAAAAGATTGTTAATCCTTGGAATATGATTACTAATTTTCTTAGTATCATGTCAGAATTACAGTAAGCAATTGCCTGACAATAAATAGTAATTCTCTAGTAACAAATCTTTGATTCCAGGAATTTCCTTACCTGATGATATACATCTTTTTTGATAAAGTTCAAATTGTTGACGAACGAAAGCACTTAGAAAGTCTTACATAAGTTTACAAGTTCAATAATATACTCACACACTTCAACTTCCTGTTGTAGCTTTCAATATTTATGATTGAATAACTACAACTGTTAGGAACTTCAGAGATGCTCTTAGTCTATGCATGACAACCAACAAAGTTTTATTTGTTTGAAATCCTAAGGTTATCCAAATCACAGCAGAGGCCAAATTACTTCGTGATTTCTTTCTCATCTACCTAAGCCTTTTGTGGAAAAATTTACTCAGTACCATACTAGTAGGAAGTAACAGGTACCCCATAGAATAGGCGAGGTGTGCATAAGTTGGTGCGGACACCACTGTTATCAACAAAAGGATCCAAAGGTTACCTAAACAAGAAAATATTCATGGAACCTGCTCCGCAAGACATGTCAAATGGACATGTTATGTCATATGTGAGCTGATTGAAATAGATAGAGGAAAAGAACAGACTATGATTAAACCTATACAAAATATATTTGTGTCCAACTAAATTGGCTTAAGAATATATTGATTAGTGAGTAATACTCTTCCCTACCCTACTCAACACAACCCTTTTTTTTAAGTAAGTGTTAAAAGATAAATAGAAATCTTAGTCCTAGATATAGTAGATATGCTTGTTTTCTAGTGCCTGTAAAGTGTACTATGAAGTTTGGACATTTAAACCTGAAACACTACACACTTGGTGAAAGAATCTAAGCATCCATCTCAGAAACTTAAGGCAATGGGTGGAGTAGCTCAAGACATTATAAACCCCTTTGGAAACTCTTATACAAACAAATGTGTGAAATAAACCAAAAATTTGGAATATGTTTGACTTTTATATAATATGAAAGAATTGGAGCATCCTACCGGAAACCTTAAGACAGTGGGTGGAGTGGCCCAGGCACTAAAACTTGCTTATGAAAACCTTACATTGCCTATGAGGGATAAGTGCATTCAACACCTTAACTAGTACTATATTTTTGTTTACTTTTTTGAAAATTCCCAAGAAGGAAATTGCAATCTCAGGTTTGTTCTTAACTTGTTTGCAGTCACATTTAATTTCCTCTCCATCAAAGAATTTGTAGATGATTTAAATATTATGATGCACCAATAATTGCAATTCTCACAGGCAGCATTCTTAAACCTCTTACCCATTTGAGAACATCAATGTACTTCAAACGCTCAACTCAAATTACAAGCCTAAGTTTGAGTTGTTTGTAACCGACATGCGACTCAACTGAAGCTACACCCTGAACATGCTACCAAAAGAAACTACTTTCAACATACTGATAAAAGCTTTCTTAAAATGGAGAGAAATATGTGCCAGTAGCATATTCTATGACTCTCGTTCTTTCAATGACAGTTGAGCCTGAGAGCCATAGGAGTTTTAGCTTAAGTTCTGGAGAAGATATCATATACATCTTATCCTTTTCCCGCTACTTATATACCTAACTACATGGGATTTTCCAGTTTTAGCAAGTACTATAATATTATGTGGACGGATTTCAACTAGCTATCAGCCTTGAGACAACATTAACTACAGCTAAACTAACAGATAATCAAGAGTCTAAAATCAGCAGTAAAACAAAATAAAAGCTAAATGGCATTGCATATTTTACCCGCAAACAAGAAATAAGGTCTGCGACGATACCCCAAAATGGGAACAGCATCAGTGAGAAGACCCCAAAGAGGCTTGACCATCCAGGGGATTGAAGTTATCCCTGAATAAACCTGAGATTCAGAAGGTTGCACTTTTTGTACATCCTTCATATAGTACTCTGTGCTTATCCTGGAAAAAGCTCCACCAAGTCCTTGGCTTACTCCATATACAATCACCACACTAAACACAAAATTCCAGTGTAATTCCATAGCAAGCATTTTGAACCAGTTGACTGGAGCACAAATAGAACTACAGATCCCATTATTATGCTCACTTTCTTGCACTTCCTCATCCTCACTATGAATAATTTGAAGTTTCTCTTCTTCCCCCATCACTCCCCAAATCTGCAAAATGGGATCCCAAAAAAACAAGAAAACCCCACTTCAAGATTGGACCTTTTCAAGATCCTGGTACACAAAATGTCCTGGTGAAGTCAACTTCCAAGCAAATGGAGATCCCAATCTGTAAAACCCCAGTTCAAGATTAGGCCTTTACAATATTCTGGTACAAAATATGTCTTGGAAAACAGGAAAAGTCAACCTCCAAGCAAATGGGGATTCCAATCTGTAAAACCCCACTTCAAGATTAGGCCTTTTCAAGATTCTAGCACAATAAAAGCATGGAAAAATCAACTTCCAAGCAAATGGGGATCTCTTGAGCTTGTTTATCCCATGGGGTTTTAGAGATTTCTTCCTAAACTTGGACTATTCCTCAAATAGCAATGAAATAAACTGTCTTAAAAAAAATACAATAAAGATTCAAACTTTATCTGATCTGAAAGCTAAATTCCCAAAAATATGTCCCCCAGACCATTAATTATTCTTTCAACTTGCATATTGTTACAAAATCTCTCTCTCTCTCTCTCTCTCTCTCTCTCTGTGTTTGTCTGTTTGAGAAGGGTATAAAACAGCTAGATTCAAGAATGGTTGTTGGGGAGACTAAGGGAAAATTTCAAGGTAGCTAAGTTTTAACAATTTTTTGTTCACACTTCACATCAAACTTGTGTATTATTATAGTAAATAAAATCATCCCAAGGGAGAAGGAAAGCTGTAATAAAGGATTTAGCATTTTCAAACGAAAGACTACGGCTACTACATGCTTTGTTAACGTACATACAATAATAAAGAAATTACATGTCATTTGTATATTTTGTGCGGATAATAAGGAGAACATGTCATTGTGATAATAAGTATAAAAAATTAGAACACCACTTTCTTTATTTTATGTCTACTAATATTATTATATATGTAATATTAGGTCCTAATGGCATGTTGTGAAATAAGGATCTTTGATTTGTTTTTTTCAAAATCTCAAATGAAAGATTTTTAAGATTTCTTCTTGTTTTTTTAATTTTTCTTGGTATCTCAGGCACATGTATCTAGTATGATTTGCATGTATATGTGATTCAGACTCTCTCCTTCACCTCCCTTCTATCTCGCTCATCTCTTTCCGTATGAATTTGTATTTTAAAGTGTATATGATAGTATATTACATGTAATATCTAGTATGAAATTACTAATTAAGAGACGGTAGGTAACTTTTTCAAACTATAGAAAGAACTAGTAAATATGATAGGAATGTTTGTGTAATTAGGTAGTTTTTCCGCAACCTCAAAAGCGGATATTTGTGCCCCCAACATTGAATTTTGACCCAAGTAACTTGATTTTGGGCTTGATCCAGTAATAGATAGCTCCTTACCGGCCCAAAAAGTATACGCCACGCAAAAACGACGTCATTTCATGCTTAAATTAATTCTCCTTAAAACTTCTCGCACCGCCCATCGCCACCACTACCGCCGCCGCCGATCTAGGGTTTTGACAAGCCGGTGACATTTTTTCCAGAATGGAGGATAAAGGCACAATTACAAGCCTTAAAACCATACAAGAACTAGCAGTAGAAGGGCAAAAGCATTTAGAAGACACAATAGAAGCAGCACATCAAATTCTCTCCGCCATGAACGATGAACTCTGTAATCCATCACTTTGGTCCACTCTAAATACAGCTGCTTCTTCTGCGGCGGCGGCGGCGGCGGCGGGTGGAGGAGTTGGTGCTAGTGCTGTTTTGAGTAATGGACAGCAGCACCATACAAACGGCGACATTTCGTCTGATACTTCTTCGTCTTCTTCTGCTTCAGCTCAGCATTTGGATATTGGTGGTGGTGCTCTTGATGAATCTCGTCTGCGTTATAAGTCCTCCATTGCTTCCTTGCGTTCTGTTCTTACGGCAATTTCTAATTCCCAAAAGGTAATTCTAAGTATAGCAATGCAAATATTTTTTAACATTTTTTGTAATTGTGTGATATTTGTAATTTGTATTGTTAAGATAGTGATCCAAGCAAAAGTTAGTTGGATTCAGCTATATGAATGAAGCACTTCTAGTGAAGTCCATTATGTGAATGGTATATCCAATTTCTTATGATTGATCTGCTATATGAATGAATGAGAGCTGGAAGTAAAACAGAAAATGTGTAAAAGACTAGGGCTTTGGTTCAATGCCAAAGGTAGTTCAACGTGACACAACGAGTTTGGATCCAACGTAGATAACCTCTAGTTTTAGAGGTTCCCATAGGTTAAAATTATTGGATACTGGAGTGAAGCGGTTCCATATGGATATGGAAGATTCGTATACCTCCACCATCAACTAGCTTGAGGTTGAGGCATAGGTGGTGTGGTGTTCTGTTAGATGGTAGTTTTGATTGGGAATGAAACTAAAATAGATATTCTAGAAATGTAGTTCCTTCTGAGTACTATAGGGGAGAAAAAATTATCCAGTTTGAGCAGCAAAAAAAGACATTATCTAGCGATAAAGGTAAATCCAGTGTGAAAAGAGTTTAGTGATTGATCTTAATCAAAAAAAGAAAGGGTTTAACAGTTTTGGTGATTGATCTGGGAAAGACATCATGTGGTTATATACAAGCACAATTTGCCTTTGCCAATATGAGCAACATTTGTACATGGCAATTGTATATTTTGATGTTCTAGACATGGGGATAAGATTTCTTGACTTATGAATATAATATTAGTTGTTTGATTATCCCTCGTCATCAGCTAATGAAGCTCAACTGTGCTGCTTACTATTTTTCTGATTTGTCTTATATCCTTCTGGGTTTGTGGGTGGCTGTTGGGGCCTGGGGGTTGGGGAAGATATTTAACTATGTTTTCCAGGTTGTTCTTGTTTCCGCTGTTTAAACGCTCATGAGGTGTAAGTGTTAACACCAAGATAAACTACTTCGTGTTATCCTTTTCAAGAAAGACGTAGCACTATAATCACATCTCAATTCCTTGATGTTGGTGTATGGATTGCCTTACATTTGTGCATTTGGAGAATCTGGTTAAGCATTAAGAATTTTGTTTGTTTCTATTTGTCAGTTTTAACAAATAAATCATTGATGTTGAGTGCCTTTTTGTTGCTCAACATATGTCCGACTGCACATTAAATGAGTTCTTTTAGTAACTTTTTACTTTAGAATTGGCAAGTGTTTGCTCCGTTTTAACTGCAAGTTGTCAAACTCTCCTTCATGTTGTCTCAATTCTCATGATTAACAAGTTATATTTTCTTGTACGTTTTGGAAAATTGTTGACTTATTGTATGATACTTCACACTCATTACTGGATTTGTTAGCTAGGCAAAAGCATTGGAAGCTGCTTCTGCTAGTGGTTCACTATCTGCAGCAGATCAAGCTGAAATTGAGCTGCTGGAAGACCGGGCCTCTTCATTAAAAAAGGTATTGATAACATATCAAGTTTTGACTTCTTAGAATTTCCTTAGATTTTTGTTGGTTTTAGGGATGCATGGTGGGTGGAAGTTGGTGAAGCGAATGTGTGTGCCAACATTTGAACCATGACTGATTTCTTCCTTGATCCATTGTGTAATTTCTTCTTCATTAAAACAATATTGAGGTACACCACATGTTACATTTCCATTTCGGACGCCCCAAAAATGTCTTATTGTACAAACTTTCTGAAGTCTCAATATTTGTCACAACCTCAAATCTGAACAATGTGACTTTGTGATAACATATGAAACTTGGTTTCGACATCCTCTGCTTGTTGTTCATACTATATTATTATTACTTTTGTTCCTATTGCGTTAAAATTAGTCGAATTGTGTTTCATTTGCTTCATGTCTTGTCTCCCCCTAGTGGCTATGAGAAGTCCTCAAATGAAGGTAGAGTTTTATCATACTTGAGTGCATGCCTTAAAGTTTTCTATCATCTTACGGTAGTGAAAAATCAAGTTGCTAATGTGATCAAGATTTAAAGCATATTCTATTGTTCTTACAAATTGCAGGAGCTTGTAGACAAGAACAAGCATCTCAAGCTTCTGATTGATCAGCTTCGAGATCTTCTTTCTGACCTATGTACATGGCAGAGTCCCTGTTCTACATGACTCTGCTGCTATAACTTCAAGCAGATAATTAAACCGGTGAGGTGTTAGAGATGTCAAAAGAGAAATGTATTCAATCTTAAGAAACTGTTTTATTTTTCCCTTCTTTTGTACAGAAGTTACTGCTAGATTTAAACAATTGGTCATCGCCGAACACCTGCAATGATGCTGCTGCTCGCGGTGCTACTGTTGTTTATGTTGAGATGTTCTGTCTGGTCTGGAATGAGCTGAAAATGTGTAGAATATATGATCTGTTAAGAGTGGGAAGACTGGAGAGGGAAAAGGAGAAACCTTTTGATCTTAACTAATTATGCTAAATTTGTTTTGTTGTACACTATAATTGTCTCCTTGCAGCTAATTGTGCCTTGGTTTGCTCTATTAATGAGCTTTCTGTTAAAGAAGCCCATGAAATTGTTTAGTAGCATTACAAATCTATCAATGAGGCCTCAAAAACGAAAAATAATGTTGGAGACCTTATAAATACATTGTATTGTAGATGTCTATTATATTTTTTTTTTTTGGATAAGTTTGAAATCAAATAGACAGGTTGCAATTAGCTTCTTGAAAATCCTTGCAGTGCTATTTCTAATAATTTGTACACTTTTAGATGAGATAGTCACTCTCTTCAATACAATTCTTATCAACCCCCTGATGTGTTTACACATCACAGCGCTAGCAAAATCAGCATTGACGCTTGATCACAGCACACAGCCATGTCCACTCTGTGACTGGCTATACAAAAGTGTATGATTTGGCTCAGATGATAAACAAGATGACTCTGATGAACAAACATCACATCTGGGAATCTCTAATTTGTCCTACCACAAGGGATTATACTGGATCAAATTATGGTCAGTAAAGCCATTTTCAGCTTGAAATCGGCAAGACATTCTTCTATTGATAAAACTTCAAGATCGAATTAGCACAGCAGATAAACAAGATGACTCTGATGAACAGATCAAACACAAATAGAGCCTTCCCATATCAGTTATCACCAGAACAAACATCACATCTGGGAATCTCTAATTTGTCCTACCACAAGGGATTATACTGGATCAAATTATGGTCAGTAAAGCCATTTTCAGCTTGGAATTGGCAAGACATTCTTCTATGGATAAAACTTCAAGATTGAAATAAACAAGACAGAAAAACTTAACTCTGTTCAATTTGTCATAAATCTTACCTACCAATATATTGCAGAATGCAACAAAGCATAGGAAAAATGTTCGAATCATTAAACAAATAAAATGGAATACTGGATAGAGAGGAATGGAAGATACTTTGAAGACAGATTTGAAACATCTCAGAAAATCAAGTGGAACTGCATTGCAACTTTCTGTTTTGGTGTAAAGAACACTGCATAGAAGAAGTTGAACAGTTTTTTTGGAGGTCTCCAGCATGTTCTTAGTGCTGAGGAATACTGCATACCAGTTTCCGAAAAACAAAAAAAAAAAGCTCCAAGATATGAAAAATGGGTTCTTGATTTACAGGAAATAGAGAAAGAAGGGGAAGAAGATAAAAGGGAAGGGAAGGGAAAGGAATAAAAATGAGGGGCTGTTGTCCATCTAACCAATTCATCTTATCATATGTGTACACAAAAACTAGTGCTACCATGCAGTGGAATTCATCCGTCTGAATGGAGAAAATTTAGCTGTTAATCTATGTTGATCAAAGGGAAAATAAAGTGTGTTCTTTTATTTCTAATTAAGATAGCAGTCACTCTATGTATGTATGACTTTGGGAAAATCCCCCTTACAATATTCAGATATCCACCACAATCAGCATCCATATCAGGAGATCTCAGAAATCAATGGCAGCTTTGTTACATCAAAATGATAATATAACAGAGGGGGAAAAACAATAAGAAAAGAATGAGATATTGATACAAAACGAAGTAGACATATAAAATAACCAAGTCTAAACTAGAAGCTTATTGTGTTTTTTCTCTCAGCAGGGGCAACACACTGCCATAATGATTGATAAGGTGGAATACTAGCTGCATCCACCCCAAGTAATGAAAGGCTCCGGGCATATTCCTGAATATCAAGAAATAATTGCATGCAGATCTTGTCAGTTTCAGACAAATTGTGATCCGAAACATCTGAGCTTGCTCCAGCTCGTCTCTGAGCACCCAAACGTAGTTTTTGAAGAGAAGATTCCGTTCTTCTACTCATATTCACAAGTTCTGAAGTTAAATCATTGTAACGTTGAGTTATTTCCAAAGCAGCACCTTGCAAGAGCTCATTCCTCGTCTCATTTGTCAGACATGTTGCAGCCCTTTCTCCCTCCAAAAATTCCTTCAACGGACGCAATACTCCAGAGACATATGGAGAATGCCTGACTGGGAGAGGCTTGTTAGTCATCCTGTAGGTAGCAGTTATCCCTTTCAACTGCCTCAAGTCCTCTACAGATTTCTCAACTATTGTCTCAATTATTGCACTCATCACCATTGGTAAAAGACCCTTCAGGGACTTCCCACCTTGTAAAATACTCTGTTTTACAAAATCACAAACTTCAGCAGGGCAGGACTTGAGCAACTCAAGTATGTGTTCAAGGTAATCACCACACACTTCCTCCCCCAAACGGTTCAAATCGTGAACTACATATACTAAATCGTCAGGGACTGCAGAAATAGCCCATCCAAATCCTGGGTTTAAGCCCACATTACCAGCTTTACGAGCAGCCAATCCGGCAGATAACCAGCTTGAGAATCTGGACATAAGTTGCAAAGACAAACGCAAGAACCTGTCTGAGCAAGATAGGACAAGAACATCATCTCTCCAGCAAGATCTTAAGCACTCTAAAAGAGCAATACTCTGCTTCAAAATCAAGTCTTGAGGCTTCCTCTGGTCAGAGGCCACTGGGACAAGACCAGCAACACTAAGTGCAGAATCAAGAGCCCCAGCTATCTCTTGGAACCTCAATGAAAAATAGACACCCACATTCCACTGCTTCATGAACTCGATATATGCAGCTTCAGACCGAAACTTGACTACTTCAGATCGCAAGGGACAGTAACCTTCTAAATGTGCCAGGAAATCCAAGCTTGCTTTGTAATTTTTTAGAAACACAGTAGGCCTTCCGGGAGAGAACACCACTGGTTTTCCTTTCTGGATGGCGGAGTGAACCTCTTTAAGGATAGAATTCGCAAGGAAGCTAGAAACATGTAGACCTGAATTCTCAATAGAGGATATATCCAATAGAAACTTACAATCATCCTCTATATATTGCTTGATCTTAACATAATCCTCCTCAAGTTCATGTCCAGATGATCCACCAACAACTCCAGATGGATTTTGCGGGATAACTTTTTGGATCAAAGGTCCCACTATAGTCGATCGAAAAGTTTCCTCCGCATTCTTGGTATTATCAATGGCAGCATACGCACGCAGGCAGTTATATATAGCATTAGCATCCCTATATTCAAGTCCATCTACAAGACAATGTCCTAAGCTTGTATCTAATAAAGAACTAGCATTCTGTATTCTCTTCTCCATATTCTCAATAAAAGGCATATTCTGTGCATGAGAAATATAAAATTTTAGCCTATTCATTTCACTAGCAATTCTCTCTAGTAACATACTTTGAGTTTCCCTCAAATTAGATCCACTCTCAACATAATCAGTTTGTCCACTTGGTAACTCCTTAATCAATTTCTCAACTTTAGAAACAACATGAAAAGTATCAAGCAAAAGTTCAAGAACTTCCCTGGCTTCTCCAGCATCAGCTCTTTGTTTAAGCCTGTTTTGTAAAGCAGCAAGAGACCCTTCAACAGCATTACGAAAACCATCAATTTTCTCCCTGATCTCAAACAACGGAGCCCTCATACGCACAACAGCAGCATCAACATCAGTAAGCTTCGTACTAAGGCTAACAAAATCAGCATAATCCCGATTGATGAGATCCACAAGGTCACGCTGTAGCGACGTGAAGTGAGAACGGAGCTCCGAACGGAGAGTTTCAAGGGGAACAAAGGTGCGTAAATCGGAGATATATGATTCTGGATCGAAATCTTGAGATTGGAACAATGTGGGGTTTAGCCATTGTGGTGGATTTGGGTCAGTTGGGTCTCCGAACAGGTCTGTGGCAGAGCGTGGTGGCGCGTGAGTGGATTGTGGTGAAGGGGGTGGCGGAGAACGAAGATCTTGCATCTGGGTAATCGCTAAATTCGATCAAATTGCTCTGAATTTTGAGGAAATGCAGAGAGTAATCAAGATCTGGAAGTGAAATGCAAATTTTCTATTGAAAACTCTTCACTGTGTGTTTACTTAGTAGAGAAGAATTGAAAATGATCAAAATGGTGCTTAATGTATGAGATTTGGTTGCATTTGGTCCTTTAACTTATGTAAATATGAGTGATTTTTAATATGTATAATCACACTTCGGAATTACACTGATTATGTTGTTATAATTAATTTGGTTCTATGTCGTGTTAGCAAGGATAGTTGTTTGTTTTCCTAATATGATAAAATGAGATTTTCGATATTATTCTATGTATATAATCTACTTAGCTCAATTGAAAATATTCTAGATTTTCTTTTATATTTCATTGAATATAATTTCTTCAAATTTTGTTTCTCTATATCGAAAGTATTTTAAAGATTTTTTCAAGTGAGAAGTAGAAAACTTGATGTGGATTGTGAATTCGGATCGAACGATACTAAAAGATGTTATTTTGTAGCATGTCAGCTCTTGTGAAGTACACATGTCGAGAGTCTCTGCTTGTTTCGACAATAATTATTTTATTATCATTATTTATATGTCTTAGAGTTATACTAGTCATTTTTTTATATTTATTAAGAATTATCTTCCTCTCACGCACACATTTTGTATTAAGGCACAAATTATGAAATAAAGTTTTTCTCCCAGTACAATTATAATTGTATACCTTCTGTCAATGAAGGAATGAAACTAAAAAATGATGGAGAAGGCAGATATTCAAGTTAAACAGACTTCTCCATCGCAAGACTCTTACAAACTTAACATGGATGGCTCGGCAGGCATTGATTCATACTTAGGAGGCACTGAGGGTGTAATTAAGGATCGTAAAGGACAATGACTTTGAGTTTCAACAAGAAACTAGCACACATGAGCGCCACACAGGTTGACCATCATGCAATCCTACAAGGTCCAAAAATTGCCTGATAAAAGAAACTAACACTCTTAAAGTTGAATACAGATTCTACAAATGCTATCTCAATGCTCTAAAGAGGTCATCTTCCTTATGCTAATATAATTTTTGAATGTAGTTTGTTGATGCATCAACTAGAATCTCAGTCCCAACAAACGTGTACAAAGAGTAGAACAAGGTAGTGGACGTGCTAGCTAAAGATATAAGGAGAGGAATTCATGATGCTCCTATCTTTTTGAAAGTTCCTCTATGTATGCCTAGGGAAGCATTACAAGCAGACATCAAGGGAACTTTTTTTGTTCTGAACATTCTGTTTTATAATACTGATACTAATGGCTATACCACAACCCAATATTCAGCTATGGGGATGTCCTATCAAGTAATATATTAACTACTTACTAATCTCTCTATATGAAAATCCGGCTTAATCAATAAGATATTCATTGATTTGGTATCTAGTTCATAATTATCAGGTGGTTAACATGTGGTGTATTGACTCAATCATTCCATACTCCCCTTTTTCACTTTCACTCACCAATATATTAATCTCCCACCAAGCGAAACATTTTTTCTTGTTCTACTTAAACTGATAATCTGTAGTTGTATATCATAGTGAGAATGCATGAAACGTAACTTTTGAGGGTGCATGAACGTAAAATTTATATTTAACGAATATTCACCTATACAATAACTTAACATTTTAAGACTAAAATATACTTCAAATATATATATATATATATATAAACAAGAAGTGAAGACTCGTAGGTTATGATCCCAATCAGCTAACTGGTAGACCAGTAAGAAATTCAACTCACAAATACGTATCAAGTCATATAAGGGGCGACAAAATATTAAATGAGGCTTTAAGATTTAATAATATACACTTTATATACCAAGGGGTAAAAGTGTAAGTAGATATTTCTTTACGGGTTAACGGTTTATCCAATAAGAAATTTGAGTAATCTTTCCTCATATTAAAAAACCATTAAGTATAAAATTTAAATTTAAATAAGTTCACCAATTCAATAAGCCAATTTCACGATTGCCTCGTTTACAATTTGATTTTAAACAGCCTTATGAATGACATTCGATATAATTTATAAAATATTATATTCATTACAATAATAATATATAACATAATATATATTAAGAAACAATACGTAACAACCCTCCAAACAAATCAGTGTAAACATGTCCAAAGTGCAAGTGCAACTAACTTTTTCCCCAAAATCAACTTCAATCCTCATAACTTTTTTTCAATTACACTTTGCCCCTCTTATTTCTTACCCTTGTGACATTCTCCATCCTATAAAACCAACAGGAGACTCCCAGAGGCCAAAACTCCTAAATTTCATCAATCAACGAAACACAGTGTGTGTGTGTTGTGGTGTTGTGAAGTGAAAAATCGCCATGGATAAAGGTAAAGCAGTGATGGGTATGGGCCGTAGATGGGCAGTGGACTTCACAGATAACTCTACTTCTCCTCCCTCCCGTGACATCCCTGATCCACTTGGATTCACTCGCGCTTCTCAAGATCAGGTTTTTTTTTGCTTTACCCAAAATTATACGTGATTAGTTGATTTGGAGCTTGTGGGTTTGTAGTGGGTGCAGTCTATTGTATATATATGTGCTTAATTTTTGTGTTTTAGATCGGCCGCTGGATTCATGTTTCACTTGAGTTTAATAGCTGTGATGTTTATGTTTTTTGTTAGGATGATTCAACTCTGAGTCGTGAAAAGAAGAATGCTGAAGCCAATTGGAAGTCCCAGGTAAAAAAGCTGATTTTTTTGTTTGTTTGTATTTTTTGTTTTACAATGATTTGCTCCATAATTTGTGGTCATGGCTGGATTCACCTCTAGGGCAATGAGGGCCAGTACACCCATTTGGCCCATATATGTATACTCCCCTCCGTTTCAATTTGTTAGTCTTAAAGGGCATTTTGATACATTCCACATATTTTTAGTTTTAGACCAGAAGATTTGGAAGTCTTCTTTACTTCCTTAAGCTCCATGTTGAGTCAAAACCAGGCAAACAAATTGAAGCTAAGTGAGTAGTTGAGTGTTTTTTGAAAGATTTTTTTTGTACTAAATTGGTAGCCTTTGTTGCAAAGGACTTGTGAGAGGACACTGATGATCTGTGATATATCTTTGTTAGTGGTACCAATCTAGGAGGATTGTGTTGTGATGGGTTTGGTTTTTATATAGCTTTGTGTGCTAATTCTACTAATTTGTGACTAGATTGTTGACTTGTTTTAAAGGAAACATGGAACCTTCAAAGAAAATGTTTGTTCGTCATTTATTCCATTCTAAGTACTTTGATTAATAGTTTTCTAGTATAGGAATAGGATTTTCAGTGTAAGATTCTTTGCTTGCTTCTTTCGGCCAGCTCAGCGGATGAGTGGCTACCCCACCATGCCTGACCCTTTTATCTTACTCTAAGAAGAAAGAGGAGGACAGAATGCAAAAGTATGTGATACAATAGATAACCTTAAGCAGTTTGGCAACCCTCTTGATTGATTAACGGTAGTGAACTGTCATTGGACGGTTTTAAGTTCCATAGATTCACTGTCAATGTGATAAATAGTCAAATTATGATGAATCACAACTAGTATGGTATTGCTGCTTTTATGATTGATTGCATTCATGTATTAGCTTTTGATTTGAGTGTGTACTATAGTATTATCCTTGCCTATTGCCATGCACCAAGTTGACTGTTTGAAATATCTGCCGCTGCTCTGTGTGTGCGTGTGTCTAATTTAAGAACAGGAAAAGGCTCTGGTATCTTCTTACAATCATATGGTTTTTTAATATAAAGTTGAAGAGTGATGGAATTGGGATCTGCTATCTGGCATTGTTAGTGAACTGATAAAGCATGGTAATATTGGATATCTGGATTCTTGAATGCA
This sequence comes from Solanum etuberosum, assembly GCA_029582245.1. NCBI lineage: Eukaryota > Viridiplantae > Streptophyta > Magnoliopsida > Solanales > Solanaceae > Solanum > Solanum etuberosum. Next base: position 12,517 of record JAJONR010002500.1, on the reverse strand, counting down.
GAAAGCACTATACAACCGGGATATAAAGAACTTTGAGTTTTCATTTCTTTTGTCATCATACTGGGATCGGTAGTGTAAGTACCAAAACAACTCAGAGGAACTTCAAAGCTCGTGTGTTGTGCCATGAATTGGATTTGGGGAATTATAGTGTGCAAATTACATTAAATTGCTCACACTAAAGAATAATTTCTGAGGAATCTATGTTGAGAGAATGCGAGTGAGAATCAATTTAGTTGCATTCATTACCCTGAGATTATTCCTTCACCTCTCTCGTTTGTCTCATTTTTTTTTAATCAGTAGAAACTCTTGCTTTACCTCAAGAATTCAAACTTAGATAGGAAAAGGATTTCAACTTGTCGACTTTTTCACATGCATTACTGTAGTGTTGGTTCTTTAGGGAAAAGCTAGGTATTATTATATGAACTAACATGCAGAACTTTGCTGCTTTCAACAAAGATTTAAGGGAAATTTAGTAGAAATAAGATTAATACTTGATAAACAATGTATTTATGATGACCTGAAACTCTATAATGACGTAAAGGAAAAGGGAGAAGCTAGCCTCATATTTTGGTAAAATTCCCAGTTCAAATTTTAGCACCATAAAGGAAAATAAAGCATTTTACAGAATCAGAACTATACACTACACAATTGTGAAGAATTTTTCACTGGAAAATTAACCAAGGAATAGGCACATCTTTTTGAAAATTGATGTGTAACACCAAAATCAAACTTTTATTTTAACCATAAAATTGATTGCTTTTCACAGTGCGACCAAACTCTTGGTAGGCCGTCAAAGATAATACCCTGTCCAGCCCAAATTCAAAGCAGAGACCTCATGCTATTTTGAGCAGCAACATTTTTGAAAACTTATGAAGATGTGGGCTCTAAGGAAGATATCCTTTGGAAATTCCCTGAAAAGAATATCTTTCCTAGACCGATGTTCTGCTTTTATGATTTCTCGAGTGTCTCTAAATGTAATAGATTACTCCAACAGTTATATATTCAAAATTCCCTTTATTATGAGTTGATTATTTCTCAATTCTGGTTTACAACTATTAGAAGGTGATTAGGTTTACTGTACATGTTTAGATTTATAGCATAGGTATTAGGATATTCAAGATGATTATGTACTCATTAGGCATTCTATAATTAGGAAATATTCTGTATTTCACGGAGCCTAAACTCTATCTATAGGAGCTCTTCCATTGCTTCACTTTTCACAACAATCATGTACTTAATTTTGATATTCATTGGAACAGAAAGCGTGGGAAGTGGCACAAGCACCTTTCAAGAATTTGATGATGATGGGTTTCATGATGTGGATGGCTGGAAGCACAGTTCATTTGTTTAGCATTGGTATCACAGTTTCAGCTCTGTGGCAGCCTGTCAGTGCTCTTCAAGGAGTTGGGAAAGGTCAGCATCATATCAGAAACTATTGAATTAACTGCTGTATACTTGTGTAGTTAAACTCTGACTAGAGATGGATTTTTTGGCTGAAATTTGTCTCAAATTTAGGCAATTTCATACTGTTTGTACTTTCGCTGAATTAAGCTATAACTTGATTTGGCTGCTCCTTTTATTTCCTTTTACTTATTTCTTCTTATGTTTCCTTTCTGGGGCAGTTTTTGAGCCTTACAAGGACAGCAAAGTGGATCTTCTTGGGCCAAAATTAGTATTTATTGCGCTCAATCTAGTGGGTTTAGGACTGGGCGTCTGGAAGGTAGATATTCATCTGTTTCACACATGTTATTCAGCATCAGCTTCTCTGAAGATATTCATCTCTTCCACACATGTTATTTGACATCAGTTTCTCTGATAAGTGGTTTGCTAACATGGAACTATGTATACTTTGCAGCTTAACACTTTGGGTCTTCTTCCAACTCATGCGTCAGATTGGGTTTCATCCTTGCCACCTGCCCAGGTTAGATTTTTAGAATTAGTTGTATATCAACTCCTTTTCACATATATGAATTGAGGCTTGGAAATCTTAGGCTGTCGATACTGTTTGAAATATGTTTCCGAAAGAGATATTGGCATATTCTAGTCTAATATGGGTACATGAGCTTGAGCAATTCCACTTTCCCACCCAGTCATTGTCATCGAGCTCCTAGAAAATGGAAGTGATGTGGTCCATGAAATAATGAAAATCCAAAGAAAGATTGTGTACTCTGTTACGTTTCAGAAAGAGATGCGACATATTCTTGTCTAATATGGGTAAATCAGGCTGAGCAGTTCTACTTTTCGACCCAGTCATTGTCAGTCATCCTGCTCCTGCTTATGGAAATGGAATATATGTGGTCCGTATAATAATGTACATCCAAAGGAAGTTTTTTCTTGAAAGGTTTTATAATTTTTTATTATTTATGGGAGGAAACACTCTCGTATACCAGTGTATATTAAAAGGCATAGAACTTACTGATAAAATGATTCTTCATGAAAAACATCGAATTTTCTATACAAATTGAAACCTCACGGTGTACCAAAAATAAATAGGGGATAAGAGATCCTCTACTGTACAAAATCATTTTGTCCTTCAAAAGCTTATTTCACATTCTCTACACAATACACATGAGTGCTCTTGGAGCAACATCCCACACTCTTCGTCTTATCCTCCGTTTTCTTAATGTTGAGCTGAAAAATTCGTCCTTCACAGTGTGTGGAATCAACAATTGTAGCCCAAATCATTTCTAGATTTCCAGCGTGAGCGAGATGCTATCTGATAATGTAAGGGGAGGTAGTCCGTGCTCACTGGAACTCTTAAACAACACACCAATCTGGCATTTGTAGTTCTCCTTGTCCTCAAGTTTTCAGCAGTCAGAATCACCTGTTTCTCTTCTAATCACATCAAGAGCTTATTGTAGTAGGACTTTTCAGAAAGCAACCCACTATTTCCCACTTGCTACTTCCAAGAATTTTGATTGTCATGCGAAGAACTCTGCTTATAAGAAATTCACTTAGAATTTAGAATTTTGTTACCTCCCAGCCCGGAGGTTCTTCTAAACCTTAATTCCAGTGAACTTTCTCTTCTCGTAACATCTGAACTCTTTCTGACAAGATTATGCATATGTTTTGACACATGAATCCCAATGCATTATTTATGTACTGCCTGTGCCCCTTACCTGACCCTGTACACTTCCCCTACCCTGAAAGTGATGTTACCTTCCCATCCGTTCAATATTCTATAGATTCCACTATGAGATCCCTCCATAGAGTGTGCTCCTCTATCCTAAATATCTTATAGCCATTTCTCGGATATGACCTTGTTAAGCAACTGGAATATCTTTCACTCAAGGTGATCCAAACTCTTAGGAGTTGTAACCGTCTCTCAATTGACCAATGAAACTTCCTTGTCCCATCGTGAAAAGTTCCTTTTGTACTCTATTCACTTAAGCTGTGCCTGTGACACTGGTCGGCACTTGTTACAAAGACATGTAGTATGTGGGTAGATGGGTTAGAGGAAAGAGTTGCACCCGACTTGCAAGGCGAAGACTCAATACTCAAAAACCTGGTCTGCCTGATAAATGGATTATCAATCTCCACATCCAATTCTGCTCAGCATTTGATTCCACTTAGATAAATCTGTTAATTCGTTCCATGTAATCTCTCACCAGTACATCTCTTCTACTGAGTTCTTTTTCATGAAATTTTAGGTGGATCTAAAATGAATTCGAATTAAGATATTGAATTTTAGAGATAAGGAATAAATGAAACAGATAAACCATGTTTGCAATTTCTCAGTAATCCATCTCTTTTTCTCACTTTTTCCAAAAAACAAATTTTGCATCTTCCGACGTTTTGGACTTCCGTTGTTTTCATTAAGTTGGCATGATTGAGAACTACTTTTATATCTTATTGAGTTTTCCTTTGCACATATTTGTCCTTCAATTCCGTTGTATTCCCTACTTTTATGCAGATTTTAATCTTTATTACTGTTCTATCTAGCATGCGTTTTCTCTAGCTGTTATGTCTGGAAGTGGTTGTTTAAGAAAATCATTCATGAATTTATTGTCCGACTACATTTCATTTTCATAACGTTTTGGAGCCGTTGAAATGCAGGAGATGGAGTATTCTGGTGGAGGTTTCCTTTGAATTAAACAAGACAGAAGATCTTGAATTTAGTCAAGATAGAAATTACACTTCTTGAAGCAGTAGTTTTGACAATATTTTCTTGATGCAATTGAGGATAAAACACGAGATACTTATCGTTCATTTCTCTCACGATATCTATCATTATTGTCTCACAAACTGCATGATCACTTTCCTATCTTGCTTATCCTCTCAAGAACCTATGTTTCTTGCAGCCATGATGTTCTTTTGGAGTAATGTCTTCTAATGGACCACTTTTTGTGTCATATTGCTATGAATACTTATCTATGATAGTTGAAATTCCAAGCATTCCCACATCAGTTCCAAATTGTATGTATTTATCATTGACTGTTGGCATCTTCAATATAATGGGTAGACCACTTTATACTGTACCTTTAACAACTCTATAACTTAAACAAGATCAACATGTTGTTCATTTTTTTTGTTGTTTGTTTTCACATATGCAGAATCTTTCTACCTAGTACTTTCTTCTAAAAGATTTTTATTCAACATGGTACTTATTTTTTATTTCATATGAAATGGTGATGATCAGACTTTTTACTGCGCAAAGAAAGGGGTAGGTCTGCATACGCTATTTCATATGTTCTACTCTCTAATTTCACTTGTGGTATTGCATTGTGTATAACGATAGTCGATCTAGATAATATATCATCCAAATGGAAGAAACTATCATAAAGTTGTTGTCGTGTGATCAACTAAGCTCCCGCCCACCCCCAACCAATTAGGGTAAAGTGTTCATTCATACCTTCAACAACACCGAGATATTGGCCCATGACCATGTTTACTTCATCTTCAAGAGCAAGCAAGCAGCTGCATGGTACTGACATTTTGTAGATGTGGTTCGGTTATTCCTTATAAAGAGAGTCATTCTATAACTATGAAGGGTAAGCGAAAAAAGGAAGTTCCTTGACCCGATTCTCTAGTCAGAACTCTTGAATGGAAAAGAAATGTAACTCCCGTTCCTTCGGAACTAGAGTTACATCTCTTTTTCATTCAAGAGTTTTTATGCGTTTCCACGCCCCTTTGAGACCCCGAAAAAATGGAGAAATTGTCAAACGATGCATGCCAAAGTCTTCGTTTAAGATTGCATTCAATGGGCCTAACATTATTCATTTTTATTTTAAAAGTAAGCTTTTATTTACAACAATATATTAGTGTTTCTACTGGGAACCCTTTTAATTTATATAATATGGCGTGATTAGTTACATTGAAATTATTTTTTATTTAGTGTTTCGATAGATGTATTAAAAAATACGTGTTACTGTATTTCTAAAAAAGATTGTTTGTAAAAAAAATACCCTTCATATTCTATAACGTTATATACTTTCTTTGCAAAGCTTTATTGTACATTCTTAAAAATGAAAAAAAAATGGTATTCCCCTGTTTATATTTCAACAAGAACGAAAAATATTAAATGATTTCTTTTCATCGGTCTAAATTATAGATAGAATCACCAAGTGTTTATGATGATGTTAGATAACATTATTTCTAGGCAGAAGTTAGTCGAAGTAAACACAAATCATCTTTTTTGTAAACATATGATTAATCATTTGATTTTCACGTTCCGTGAATAGCCAGGATATTAAAGAATATCTAGAAAGACATTTTGGGAATCGGCCTAATTCTCTATATATATATATTGAACATGTGCAACACATTTACTTGTGTTTTTCCAATGGATACTCAATTGGTCAATGTGGTAAACTTCACCGACCAATCCTATTTGTGTTTGGTTTCAATATAATGTCTGTCAACTTAATTCTTTTTCACAATAAAATAAAAATTTAGGATAATTTGATTGGTGGTTAAAAAAAATAAAAAATTCATACACTAAAATTAATATAGTTAATATTATAGTTGGTAATTGCTTTATATAAAATTCAAATACATTAAATACTGTGCTTTGATGATTATTTTACAATATCACATAACTAAATTTTATATAAGGTATAAATTAATTTATACATTCTATAATTTCAATTTATGTGAACTTTTTTCTCCTTTTTAGTCAATCTCAAAAAGAATAATATCTTTTTATATTTAAATTCATGTCAAATCAAATACTTTTATATAAATTTCATGAAATAATTATTATATTATATAAAATAAAAGAAATTGACTTCCGCCTAACTAATCACTTTATAACTCTTTTTTTTTATTTCACATTTGATATTCCATATCAAACCCGACTATTTCAAATTCGAGCTAGGCAATAAAAATAAACCCCTTTATAACTCCAGCCAGCAGCCAGCAAAACTAGCGAGTGTTTCAAAAAAAGGAAATTCCCTAAATCCTCTCTTTGTGGCTCTCCAGCCTCCTCCAAAACACACACAGTGCCTTTCATATTACTTGGCTTTTTTTATTAGTGACCCTTTTTCTCTCTCTGTATACTAACTTTTTCTTGTTACGTAGGATTCTTGATGCCCCAGAAGAAGAATATTCAATCTTTATGTTATATGGAAGGACCCTTTTGGATTTTAAATTGATTTTGAACTTCTTTTTTCAACCCCTTGCAATAACAGAAGAGAAAGAATGATGCAGCATTCTTCTGTGACTCAAGAATCTGCTAACCCTTTTGGTTTTGTATCTCAAAAAGCCCCCTTTGTATTCAATTACTCAAATAGTAACTTTAATTTAGATGCATGTTCAAGTTTGCTGTCTAATTACTTGTATTTTGATTCTAGGGGAAAGAAAGATCTTTTGAATTGCAAGAACAAGCCAAAGGCTGTATCTTTATTGAGTTTGAGTATTAGTAGTAGGAGTGCTTCATCAAGAATTAGTAGAGCACTTTTTCAGTTTAACAAGGCAATTAGATTCCATTGTGAGAAAATCCCTCTTGGGTTTGCCTCAGTTGGTGGAGGGGTTCATTGTGGGGAGAGCAATGGGGTTAGAGAAGAGGGGAGTGTACTGGAGAATGAGGGGATACCCGTCAATAGTGTCGAATCAGAACCTCCAAAAAAGGTACTTATTTTGATGAGTGATACTGGTGGTGGTCACAGAGCCTCTGCTGAAGCTATTAGGGCAGCGTTCAATGAAGAATATGGAGATAAATATCAGGTCAGTTTTGATGGACTCCCATTGACTTATCATGTAATAAGCTTAGACGATTTACGATTTAGAGTCAGTGGATTCAGAGTGAGTACAATCAGTTTTACGTTTGTATATATATTGTCTGAACTGAAAGCACTGGATTTGGTTGAACTTGCTGCGAGGGCTATGCTAATAAGTTGTGGAATTATGTGTGTTTTATGTGATAAAGAATGAGAGATATGAGTATGTCTGATTTTGTTATATCCATTTAAAGAGGGTGCATTGCAGGTGTTTATTACTGATTTGTGGACAGAACATACACCCTGGCCTTTCAACCAATTGCCACGGAGTTACAACTTCTTAGTGAAACATGGCTCTCTGTGGAGAATGACATATTATGCTACTGCTCCTCGTTTAGTCCATCAAACTAATTTTGCTGCTACATCTACATTTATTGCTCGGTAAGAATGACTTCTTTGATTATGTAAATCCCTTAATCTGTTAGCATCAATGATATTCTTGACATGACTAAGATTGAATGTTTGATTGATGAAACTGTTGGTAAATCTCACAACAAATATGCAGTCCTTCCTTCATCATCATAGGGCAGTGTTTGTTTTGCAAGATGTTTTATATTTCGATACAGTAAGGTTCTTTTTTCTTTTATCATCAAAAAGAATCTGTTGTCTATTTTGTTGTGATAGTTACTGTAGGACATTTGTTGTAAAGAGAATTTGGTATACTTTTCTTTTAAGAATATTGGTAAAGTCTATTCTGCAATCTGCATCCCTATTTTAAATGTGCTGAGAGCTAGATGTGCTTTATATCACTATTAGGCTTTATGTGTTTGCTTTCTGCATCCCTTTTGAATAGCATTTAACTGAATCAAGAGCGTGAACTTGAACATTGGTACATATTCACGTGTGGCTTTAGCAAATTTGTTATATCAAGTAGCTACTTATCATTCAATGACAAGCCACCTCCTATGGTCTTATTTCAAGGTCCATTGCCAGGAGTTCATCCTTAATTCTTCATCTTCTGTCATTGTTAAGTGATAAGGTGTTTTCCTTTTGTTTTGGTTTCTGCAATTTATGGCGATTGATTATATTCTTGAAAAGTGCTGGTATAAACAATCAGTTTAAAATGAAAGAACAATGTGAAGTAAGGTATGGAGTATTTTACTTTCAAAGTTGGATGTTCACCCCAATGAGAAGCCATATTCTTTTCAAAAAATGGACACACATAATCTATTGAATTCCAACTTAGACCTCTTTCTACTGTAAATTACAGTGTGCCTACTTGGTGCTTTTCACGGTTAAAGTCAAAGGTCCATTAATGGCAAGGTGGGAGACTTAAAAAATATTTTGTATCAAGCTAGTTGCTGGGTAGAATTAGGCCCAACGTCCTTTTTTCATAGTATCAAAGCCAGACCCGTTCTCTTTCTTTGTATATTATCGCACTCCAGATGTCTAGCCCTAGACGTGCATGGGATGTTACGTATTTCATGTTGGTTGAGGGAATGAGGAGTTATCTCCTTATATGGTATTTTCCTTAATGTTGCTCGAACTCATCAATAATGTCGACGGGTGCATGTCTGATCCAGATCAAAAGTAGAGTATTTTTGGAGGATCTGACACATGTGCGGCAACATTTTTGGAGAGTCCGACACGTGTGTGGCAGCATTTTTGAAGCGATTTTGTAAAGATATCTGCTAAATGGTCATTTAATTTGAACATAAGGGTGTGGCATAGTGGTCAATAAAGTGGGTACAAAGCTCAAAAACTAAGGTTTAACTTCCAGCAAAGACAAAAAAATACTAAGTGATTCCTTTCCATCTGTCTAAGATTTTGTGGGTAGAGTTTTAGTACATATGCCGTTGGAGGTAGTAGGTACCTGGTGGAATAGTTAAAGTGTGTGCAAGTTAGTCCAAAAACCACCGGCACCATTATAAGAAAAGATCATTTGAAATAGGATGGAGGTTCTAGTGGACCATGTCTACCCTAGAGATAAGGATAGAAGGCCATGCACTTTTAGCTATTGGAGATACAGTATCATAATAGTCAAGCTCAAGGCCATACACCACCTACATTGTGTGGACTCTGGAGGGGACATGGATGCCCACCTATAATTGGCCCAAGTGGCTGAGCTTATGTCATAATAGTTAAGGCCATATGTCTTTATTATAAAATAGTCATAGTCATTTATTTGAGTGTGTCATTTGACAACCAGCCTAGTTTTAAGACGATTAACTTTCTCATCTTGAATTGGCTTACCTTGACTATAAACACTCAAAAGCATTTGATTGTAGTTTTATCCTGTGATAAAGGAACTATCTTCCAAATGCCATTGCCACGTTGAATAGTTATTTCATTGACAATAACCTTGCATCAATCAAGACGAGTCATTGCTTTTTTCATAGTTATACCTATTGGGACAACGGATAAATTTGTAAAAGAATATGTTATTAAAGAGATAAATAGGTGAATCTGTATTTTTGTAAAATGTGTGCTTCATTAGTGTTAGGATTTTGCTTCTCACCCCAAGAGTCTTGTCACTTTTTGTCTGTCTAAATGACCTGTATATAATCCTCTTGACATAATACAAATTACTTCTTATGTGTGACTCAATTCATATGGTGCAGTTTTTTTGGTCAGTAATTTGCGTGGTATGATATATTTGCTATGTCCTCTTTGATTCTGTATTTTTCTTTTCTAATTGACTTGATATGTGTTATTTGAGCCGAGGGTCTTTCGGAAACCACCTTTCCATCTCCACAAGGTAGGGGTAAGGTCTGGGTAAGATCTACCCTCCCCAGAGCCCACCTGTGGGATTATACTGGGTATGTTATTGTTGTTATAATTTGCATGGTACGATACTATCAGTTTTCTACTTATGTTTCTCCTATTTCTCAGTTAATCGTTTCTTTTGGTTCTTCTCTTAATATTATGGCTCTTATGACATTCTGTTGAATTTTTTCTTTCCATCCTTTAGTATAAACATGGACTGGTTGAACGTCTATATACATATCTGCACCCAGCTGTAAGCTGACTAATTTCGATTTTCCCTTGTAGCTGCTTCAGTTGTATAACAAGCCTTCTCTCCTACTTTGTGCAGTGAGGTTGCTAAAGGTTTAATGAAATATCAGCCTGATATTATTATCAGTGTTCATCCTCTAATGCAGCATGTGCCTCTTCGCATTTTGAGGTCCAAAGGTCTCTTGAAGAAAATCATATTTACCACTGTTGTAACAGATTTAAGCACTTGCCATCCTACATGGTATATTTTATAGTTATTCAACCATTCTGTTATTTTGATCCTTGTACTAATTTTGCTTTGCAATTTCATATTTAGGTTTCACAAACTTGTTACTAGGTGCTACTGTCCATCAGAAGAGGTAGCAAAACGAGCACTGAAGGCTGGTCTCAATTCATCTCAAATAAAAGTTTATGGGCTTCCTGTACGACCGTCATTTGTGAAGCCAGTTCCTCCCAAGGTAGGTGTAATTCCTCTACTTCCTCTTGCCCAGGGTGCATGGAAATAGGGAGCCCTGCAATCTTACTTCTGTATCTTATGCATAGTTTTATTTTTTATGTTTTATTGAACACTATGCGTAGGTGTTTATTTGCATTAAGAATAATTAATTCCATCCACTTCTTAATCCAATCTATTCTTTCATGTTTCGGTGTTGCAAAACAAAGCTCTGGCATTTTGCAGCATTTTGTTAATTGTAGCGAGTGTAGGAGCGTGAATGGAACAGTGCCATCTCATAGGTGAATTTTAAGATGCCAAGAGGCAATATTGACACTATAGAGTGTGTAGATATATCAGAGTATAACTGAGAACATTCGTCCAGATTATGAGTGAGATTATTTAGGATGCAAAGATGTGTTCCTTTTGATATGGTAAACACCATCCCCTCCTCCATTATGTGCTGCCCAAACAGTGGTCATTTATCACTTTGCTGCCTTGGTTACTTGGACCTCCAACCTCTCGTTTCCACTATGCTATTGTTCAGTTGTCTTTAAATACTTCTTATGCCCATTTTGCTCTACAAGCCATACTATACCGGATAGAGGAATGAGGGAACTGATTGCAGCATTCTATTGCATGAGGCATTTTCTTTTTGAGAAGGTAAAAATTATATTAAACCAGCACCAAGAAATGCTGCAAAAGTATGTACATCAGTTGCCACATCCAGAACTTCAGAGTATCCCTATCCTATTCTTGTAGGGCATAAGATCTAAAACTGATTCAGCATAATTTTTTTTTTGAAATTGGTAAATTGTATTCATTCAGCATTAAGGCTATGCTGGCCACCTCCAAAAAGTTTACAAAAAAAGAAAAGAGAGATACTTACAAAGAGCCTATAAAATCCACTAGTTGGATTTCCTCTTCTATACTCTGTTCTTTACACCAAAAACCTAGTGAAGTAATAACTTTCCACTTAATCTTCAAAATAGAGGTTTCTTTTCCTTCAAAGATCCTCTGGTTCCTCTCCTTCCAAATAGTCCACCAGATGCAGGTTGGGACTGTCCTCCACCATCTTTTTGGCCTTTGCTTCCTCCTCTTCTGATCCAACAACTAAGCAAGTCTGCAGTATGTTCAGGCATGATCCAGTTGATTCCAGTTTTGGAAGTGAACATAGCCCAAACTTGTGTCGTTACTTTGCAATGCATGAAAAGGTGTTTGTTGGTTTCTAGTGCCTCCTTGCAGAGGAGGCATCTAGATGCTATGATGGACCCGCTTTTTTGCAATGCCTCATGTGTCAAGCATGCTTTCCTAGCTACTAGCCAAGTGAAGCATTTCACTTTATTAGGAGCCACACTCTTCCATATAGTATTCCAAGGTCCAGTTGACCTGCCTGCAGCTACACTCAGTCCCCTTTTGTATACTCTGTTAACAGTGAAAATTCCATCATTGTGGTGCCTCCAAATGAGTTTGTCTGAGTCTGTATTAGTGCCCGGGAAGTTTCCTATTAGTTTTAGAAAATCTACTACCCATGGTATTTCCCAATCATTTAGGGGTCTTCTGAAAGTCAGGTCCCACCCTTGAGAGGACCACATTTCTTGTATACTGCATCCAGTATTCAAGCTTATTGAAAACAGTCCAGGAAAAAGGGAATGGAGTTTGCCATGACCACTCCAGTCCTCTTCCCAAAAAAGTATCTTGTCTCCCCTACCAACTCTAACTTTAGTGTTTAGCTTGAGAGTCATCCATAGATTCCTGATAGATTTCCAAACCCCAACCCCATATGTATTAGTCACTTTATTAGTGCACCACTTCCCCTCCGGACCATACTTATGAAGGATAATCTCCCTCCACAAGGACTGATTTTCTTGAGTAAATCTCCATAGCCATTTGATAAGTAAACTCTTATTAT